>JBBBDQ010002370.1:0-163684 GCA_037127315.1 Ascarosepion bandense
GGAAACAACAAAAACTTTTCGGTACATCCACAAATTCACTGAAATAAACAACACCGACCATAATAAAAAAAAATTATCGTCAGAATGTTTTTTATTAAGAGGAAAGACTAAAGTATTTTAAAAGTATTTAATTCTTTTAAAAATCCTTTCTAAAACGTTTGAAAGTGATAAAGAAATCTCTTTTGTTTGTTTTTTCTTTTCGACAGCTATCTATTAAAAAGATTACGATGGATTAGCACTGTTTTTTCCTGTGAAAAACCCAAACACTGTAATATGAAGATTTTTGCAAATATGAAATAATTGCTTGATTTTTTTTTAAATTGTCAAGACTTATAAAAATTAAGTTTTTAATATGATTATTTGAATAAATATTGGTAAAAAATATTTTAACACATGTTACTCCCCACCCCCACTACAATTAGTGAAATTTCTAGAAAATTCAATACTACCCAGAAACTTCCTTTCATAATTAGTTAAATGAAATATTTAGGAAATAAATTAATCTTTATCTCCACTAAAAATCGTACTTTTTATCAAAAAGTTTATGAAAGATGAAGATATTTTTAATTCATTTTTTTAAAACTTGTAATGCCTTCTTACACGGTCAAAAATTTGGTAAGAATTATTGTTTTGAATGTTAGCGGATAACCAAATCCATATGAAAGTTTAAAAACGTATTATTACAATTCGTTTTTTTTTTCTTTTTTTTTTTCGATGACCAACATATTAATTTGGAAATTCTTGCAAAAATCAAATTGTCGGATTTCAGTAAAATGGCGGACCTGAAATATACGACAACCACGTTTCTTTTTGCCGTTTTTAATTTTTTTCATCGCAGTCCTCTTGATTAACTAGATTTCGATTAACAAAAAAAAAATTCTGGAAGAATTGCAATATATAAACAAATTTTGGTGTTTGGGGGGTCAGTTTCTGATACAGCCTTAAAGTAATTCGATCCTACATTTTCAATCCAATCGCGTTGGGATCGCTTTATGTTAAATGTTTTGGGACGTGTTCTTCCTCTTTGGTCATAGCCTTGGGGTCTTTTTTTTTTTTTTTTTAACGAGTTGTTGATCTTGTTCTTGTCATTCTCACGTTTTCTTCATAACTTACGATGGCATCTTCCTCTGAAACTCCAAGAATAGCTCTAGTGAAGAATTTCCAAAAGGATTCAGTCACTGAATATACGATTACCCAAAAGTTAATTGCACATAGCATGCCCACAGGAACACATCTTGCTAAAGGCATGTGCAAACTTCAAAGCGGATAAGGTTTGCTGGAGATGTTCCAAATGCAAAAAAATTATCCATTAGAAATGGGACATTTTTGATAAGTCCAAATTGTAACTCCACGTGATATTCCAACTAATTTTTGATTTCGTCTACCAAGTACCGGTGACCAGTTCAGCGACATTGAACGGAGTTTCATTAAATTCTGCGATTCAGTGTAATGAATATTGCAGAGACGCCTGTACAAGCAAGATGGAGAAAGACCGAAAACTGAAGAGTGTCCCTGGACATGAAGTCCATTTGGAAATAGTTTCCTTGAAACTTAAAAGAAATAACTTGGAAAAAATATGCTATTGAAACCCCACTCCCCAAAAAAGTTTGGATATGCTATATTGAAAACACACGCACACAAAATAAAAATTATTGGACATAGTTTTCTTGAACATAGTTTCTTTGTACAGGCTCTTGAAAACCCAATTAAAAAAATTGGACATGCTATTGAACCCCGCCACCCCACAAAAAAAAATCTTCGTATAATTTCTTTGAAATAGGAAGAAAAAAATAACAATTTGATATTTGAAACAAAAAAAATGGTATGTAAAACACGAAGAAAAAATTCCCCTGCTCTAAAAAAATTAAACATACACATGTTTTATTTCATTACATTCTTACAAGTTGAAAAATATCAAGGCCAGTGTTTCCGAATTGAAGGATTGATTTACTATAAATTTGTATGAAAAATTGCCCCAACCACCACCAATTTGTTTTAATATTGAAATATTAGCAAAGTTTTTATGTCGTTGGTGAAGTTTCAGGTGTAAAAAATAACATTTAACTAAAAAACGGTTTTTAAAAAAATTATAATTTACAGTTGACGGTCCAGGCAACTGATTTCAAAATAGTGATCGATTTAATTTCGCCTTTTATGAGAAACTGAGCCCTCCCCACCAATTTATTTATTGTAATTTTTCCATTATTTTAAATTTATATTTTTATTTCTTTTAATTGTTTTTTTTTTATAATCGTAAAGCTTAGTGGGTAATAAATAGGACTGCGGTGAAAAAATTGAAAAAAATTGAAAACAATTGAAAAACGGTGAAAATAAATGTGGTGGTATTTTACTTCAGCTCTGCCAGTAAAACTTGCAATAATTATTTACAATTGAATGAAATTATTTTTTAAATTATTTTTATAAATCTTTATGTACTTCTGTTACCCACCTCCATGTATTGTAAATCCATAAAATTTTAAGAAATTAATTTTTCTTGCGAAAATTGGTTTTATTACTTAAACGCAGGAATCTTTGTGGAATGCAAATCATCTAATATTTCTTTTGAAAATGTTTGATTTTATTTCTGAAAATCTGCTCCTAATAGTAAAATAAAAAATTCACTATAACTGACATTTAATTTGATCAGCTTTTCATTGATTTAATATATATTATAAATTAGAGAAATTTGTCTGAAGAAAAAGAAAGTCGGTTAAGAATGAAATTTTAAAGAATCGCTTTCATTTTTTTTTTAATCATAATAATTTCTTGTTTCAAAAGTATTTTAACAATACTGCAAAGATTTGTTAGTTTATAAATTTACAAAACAAAAATTCTATTTACTAATTAAAAAGTTTAATAGCATTCGTAGTGCCTTCTTATTTTTTAATTATTTTCGTTTGTGTATATAAAGATTTTTCATTTCCTTTTTTGTATGGTAATCTGTGTAAATTAAAAGGTCGTGTGTTTCAGGGTTTCATCCTCTTGCAGGAAAACATTTGTACAATTGTCATTTGTGAACGCCAAACACGTATCTTGCATCTCAAACCTGTCTAATCTGTCAACACATTCGGTAGAATGGTTAGACAGGTGAACTCTGTATTTAAGAAATACATTTATTCTAAATTTCCTGCTATAAGTAATACTTGAGCAAATCAGATTAAATATTAAATTTACTAAATTGCCCAACATAACATGTCACAGATGTACATTTTATTTTCGCAAGATTTTTAAACCAAGAATTAACTTTTGTGTTGATCACTCAAAAATGGCCATTATTGAAACTTTTTTATTTGACAAACACTGGCTGTTTTTCAAAAGATTTATCCGAAATAATCAAATAAAAAATGCAATAAAACTATTAAAGAATCTTTTAATTGCTTTTATAAATAATATATATCAAGTTTATCCATATCATGAGGAAAAATTATTTTTCGATTATTAATGAATTTTTGCTTGAATTGTTTGCATTTTTTCTTTGTCAAAGATGATTATAAAGTTTCAAACATTTTAAATTTTTTAGAAACTGTCTGCATTCAGTTATTAACTAAATACTATATTTAATTGAAAATTGGAAAACTTTTTACAAATCATTTCACACTAAGATTAATAATAATTATTTATTTTTTTATGTAGAATAGTTGTTTAGTATGGGTTCTCCTAAAGGACATATCATTAAAAGGCTATGTGTCGTTCCTTCTATTAAATTTTCACTTAGATTTCGTAAGTTTGTCAATTCTGGTCAACAATGCATTGCTTGTCAGCACATCTGACAGCAGCCATTTCACACTTCAGAAAAATAAAACCACCATAATTAAAAAAAATAATGTATTCAAAATTTCATACTGTAAGTAATACTTGTTTCAAATCAGATTAATTTAAGTTGAAATTTGCTAATTTTGCCAAAACAATATGTCACAGATGTATATTTTATTTTGCAGGATTTTTGAAACTAAGAAATAGCTTTTGTTTTCAAATTTGTCAATGTAATGTCTATTTGAAATATATGAAAGTATTTTCCTGACTGAAAATAATTAAATCATTTAATTTAAAGTGAATGCTTCAAGAAAGAATTTCATTTTAAAAATTCACTTTCAAATTTAGGTAATTAAATTTAATGGCGTTTTTTTCTTTTTCATATCAGTGGACATTAAAAGAAATATCAAAACTCTGCAAATTGTCTGGTTATACTTAAATTTTCAGTCTTCATTTATTGATAAATGAAATTTATAATAATTCATTATCATTTATTTTTTACCTTTTTCATTTTGATGATTTACAGCTAACACAAGATTTCTATAGGGAATATGCACATCTTATTGTGATAAAAAGCACATCGAATTGAAATTTCTTGCAAAAACCAAATAATTGTCAGGTTTTAACAAACTTTTCCGTGTGTTATGGTTTTCTTCTGCATGAAATGGACTCCTCTTCTGACTATATATACTGCGTGACTTCGGGGGACGCAGTAAAAATATGCAGTTGAATCTAATTACGAGTCTGGCAATAAGCAGCGTTATAATACCATTCAGACTTCTTTATTTCTATTTACTGATTAACACTTCCTTTGTACATATGTTCTTGTTATGCTAATATTGTTTTGAACCTACCTTCTGTTTTCACCACAAAACATCCACAACAAATTAGTGACAAAAGTTTATGACATAGATTTACACTAGGATTTGTGAAGACCACCGTGAGTAAAAAAAAAAAAAAAACTTTGAAAAACTCTAGTTTTCGTAAGGTACTACTTAAAAAGAAAAGACACGAAATGGAGTTCAAAAACATTTTATTTGAGCAAGTAAAGTACCAGAATGCACAAGAAAAAATGGAAAATTATCTTCAAATTCAGAAGGGAAATCAAGACAGATCAAATTTCAGAAGCAAGTGTTGGAACTAATTCGATGAACGAATACCAGTGAAAATGAAATTCCTTTTGCACAAGACACCATTTGGAGTGTGATAGAGAATTTTACATACGCGCCCGAGAAACGCATAACATTTGCGTCTTAATTTAAAAGATATGAGGATATTTATGATACAGGATTTAATGTTGTTCTGAAGGGTTAGCACTTCCCTTTTTCTTGTCTCGAAGGCATTTTCGCAAAGAGTAATGGAGGGTGTGGAATGGTTATCAAAAATTGAGCTTGTAAATGCTTATTTACAAATTCCTGTTGAAGAGTTGATTTCGAAATTATTAACAGGAATCGTGGATTAGATAAATTCGAACGTTTACAATTTGGTGTCAAGGTAGCACCAACAATATTTCAACAAGTCATAGATACCATGCTTGGTGGACTTGATTTTGCGTTTGCGTATGTAGACGATATTCTAATGAAAAACCAAAGCAGTCTAACATAAGGATCATGTACACAAAGTTTTTCCTAAAATCCAAAGGTACTATTTAAAAATTAATGACAAAATGTAATTTTCTATATTTAATTATTTGCATGGAAGAAATCAAATACATATTATACATAATTGACAAGGATGGTACAAGACTGAATCCTGAACGGGCTATCATGATTAATGACATACCGGCACCCAATAACATTGCTTCATTCCAGCGCTTCCGAGGACTAGCAGATTATTACTAGGCATTCATACAGGGGCCCAACAATATTTTTCGGACACTTTGAAAAAAGTACTTCAAGGTGGTTAATAGTGCCAAAAACTTTTGAGATTGTAAGTACGTTGTTGAGGAGTGAAAATCCACTACTAGTGTAATCATTTTTTTAGTTTGGCTTTGATAATTTTAATTTGTGATTTTTGCGAAAACTTGCTCGACACTATTTTTCGGACATGAAAAAAAATTCTATTTTATTAAGAGCTAAGTTCATGTATATGTTGCTGTATGCAAATTTTGTGCTTGTACACATAGCTGTCATCATTAGAATCAATAACTGTTCTATTTTACTGGCAAAACAATTAAGTTTAATGAGGTAATATACATTCAAAAGAAGTCGTTTGGTTGGCACGGAAGAAGCAGGATGATGGCCTCAGCATTAGAAGGATCGCCGTGGATTTGAAGCTGTCGAAATCAACGGTCGAATACATGCTGAAGACAAACTCCGAGCGGAAAAAGAGAGGACAGAAAAGATCAATTGGCAAGAGGACTGTGACACGGCTTTTGACATCTGGAGAAAAAGTTACAGCAAGAAAAGTGAAGGAGAAATGTGAATTGGATGTAAACGTCCGAACAGTACAAAGAACGCTGCATAGGATTGGTTTGAAGTATGCAAAGGCTAAGAAAAAAATTACACTAACAAAGAAACACAAAGGAGCAAGACTGGAGTGTGCTAAAAGGTGGTTAACAAAGCATGTTGACTTTAAGAAGGTTATATTTACTGATGAGAAGCGTTTCAAGTTTGATGGGTCCGATGGATGGTGTACTTGGTCGAGAAGGGGTGAGCCTGTTGTACTGAACAAACGACAGATGGGAGGAGGAGGAGTTATGGTTTGGGGTATAAACTTTGCTAATGGAAATATATGGTTGGAGTGGCTGAATGGACGACAGAACAGCGAAAGCTACAAACAGTTGCTGGACGAGAAAGCCCTACCGAGGATAAGAAGAGAGATAGGGAAAGATTTCGTTCTATAGCAAAACAATTGCAGCATCCATGTTTCAAAACTCATGAAAGAATGGATGGCTAAAGTGAATATGACTATGGAATGGCCTGCAAAAAGCCCAGATCTAAATTTAATAGAAACTGTTTGGGAAATGCTTGCGCAACTTGTCTATGATGGACCTGAAATGACGAAAGAGGCTCAACTATAGGAACGGATACTAGATGCCAAAAAACAACTAATAGAAACACGTAGACATGTTATTGTGCATATGTTTGATCATTATGAAGAGACTGATAAAAGATATTGAGAAGAAAGTTCATATTACATACTATTAACAGTTTTTCAACGATGTCCGAAAAATAATGTCGCGTGTGTTTTGTAAAAAATGAATATTTTTCCTTACCTAATCGATTTTCTTCCATTTTTATTACAGCTATTGTCTTTATGTTTATGCTATTCTATTGAAGGAATTTCGCCACTCTATGGTACTCGGAAAGTCGAATACTAAAGTGTTCGAAAAATATTTTCGGGCCCCTGTACCAATTATGCACGATTTGTTTCTTCCCTTTAATGAATTATTTAAAAAAAAAGATAGGCCCTAGATTTTGACAGCAAAATCCCAGCAGGAATTTGAAAAAATTAAGAAACTTCTTACGTCAGACTTGTTTGTTACTTATTACGATCCGGACTTTGAAATCATTGGTGCTAGCGATGGTAGTTCGTATGGCGGAGGAATATACATTCTTCACAAAATGACTAGAACTATAAAAAATCAAAAACACATGCTTTGAGAGTTTTGCTTCCTGTAGAAAAAATTATTCTCAGATTGGAAAAAAAAGCAGTTGAGTTTTTATTCACTGTCACTGTCACTGTTTTTATTCAACTTCCACCATTATATTTCTAGTTGGCAATTCTCTCTACAGACAGACCACAAGCTATTACTCACTATTCTTGGCCCCAAAAAAGGTTTGCCTATACATACAACCAACAGACGTAAGTGATGTGTTACAATACTGTTGAATTAATTTTAGAATTGAGTACTGTAATACTTGGTTTTGGAGACGATCGATGCTTGCTAGACATCGACTACCACCATTGTGTGTCCGCAGGATGGATGATGATTAATGAGAAATCGAAGACGAACCCTGCTAGCCTGCTTGGCGTCCCTTCTTATTATCCCCTTCCCTTCCGGATCCGCAGGCGCCGTAACCCCTGTAACACCAAAGGTTATTTTACTTTCACTGGTCAGAACATTACGATTACGTGTCAACGCAAAAATTCGGCCATGCAGATGGTGTCAAGATTAATTCACAAGTACAAAGAACCACTGGAACATAAAGTGCTTGCCTCTCTTCAGTCTGAAGGAGAATCAAGTCAACTCTTTTTAATACTGTAAAGGAATTTCCATTGACTCTGAAACAATAATTTTTTTTAACTCGGCAATAGCTGTTAGACTCGTAGATATCTCGACGAATTCTCTGAGAAAAAGAGCTTAGTATGAAGAAAAAAAAAGGGCCCTAAACGAAATGAACATGAAATTTTTCTATCACAATTTTATTAAGAGGAAATATGAAAGTACTTTTAATTATTTTAGAATGTTTTAATCAATACCAACACGTTAGGGATTTTAGTAAAAAAAAATTCTTGATTTGATTTTTATCAAATGTTGACCAAATCGTTACCAGAGTTTTCAATGGATAATGTAATGGTAACTCTGTTTTACCAATGAAAATCACATTTAATTTTGTAATTCTTGCAAAAGTCAATTGTCGGATTTTCATGGAAATTTATGGAATTATTCACAAATGAATGACAGTATTTTTGAAATTATAATTTTTATAAAATCATGCTAAAAAAGTTTTTTGTTGCATTTGTTACCCCCTCATCCACGTGAATTCATGAAATTTCAGGAAATAAAATTTTGTCGTGAAAATTTCATTTATTTGGTAAAAAAACGCAGTTCTCATTGGAGAATGTAAAGAGTGTTATTTTTATTCACACATTTGCCTGTCTTTTTTTTTTTTCAACACTTTGCTCCAAATAATAAAATAAAAATGCAATAAAATTATATTATTTAATTAGATAAGCTTTTAATTGCATTTATGAATATATATTAAGGACATTATCAATCAGTCAGTTAAGTGCCACACGTGATACACACTTGGATGATCATGTCTCGAAAGAGAAATGACTGAGTAGGCAGATTATCCCACAGTAGGTTGCTATTACTTTTTGTGGTAGACTGTTTGCCAGCCAAGGTTATGGCACCCAATCTGTCCTGTTATTTAGCCCATAACTGGATCAAAGACACTGATAAATATCTGCTCTAAGGATATTTGCACGTAGTCCAAAGAAAAAGTTTACATTAATACTGAAATATTAAAAGAATATTTTTCACTTTATCTTTTATTATTATAGTAATTTATAAAATTTCAAGATCTTTTCATTGTTGCGTATAGCCCACCGTTTAAAAGAAAATAGGCATGTTTATAAATATAAAAAATATTCAAAATTCTTTTCAAAGGAATGTGTGATTTCACTAAATATAATTACTTAATAACAATGCCTCATACCCGGTACAGAATTTTTTAAGTGACTTATAAATTTATAAATTATTGTAATTAAACTTTTAAAATAAAAAAAATACAATTCTTGGAAAAATTCATTATTCATTGAAAAAGATATTTTTCTGAGGGGAAATGATGTCCATATATCTTTTTTTTTTTTTATAAAAAGAAATGCTTTTCTATTTAAATAATGTATTAGTTTGATTGCAGTTTTAATCATCGAAAAAGCTTTTTTCTGAAGAAAATGATCTCAATATATATTTCTGATAAAAGGAAAAACGGTTTTTCTACTTAATATTTTAGTTTGATTGCATTTTATATTCTGTTTTAGAGCAGAATTTTGGTAAAGGTGTAAATGCTTCAGATAAAGAAAATATTTACTTCTTCTGAAGTGTCCTGCTTTTATTTTATTTTCTTCAACTAATATAAATACGAAACTGCACAAAATTTAATTTCTGAAAATTTTATTAAGTGAGGATAACAGATGTTGAAAAAAATGTCAATAATTTAATTAATTTGAATAAATTCTGAAAGATTCATTAAAATCCAATACTTATTTGCATTTTGAAAGAATTTTCCAATCATGTTTGTCTTTTTTTTCTTTTCCATTGTTTGATTTGTTGTCCTCATTTTTATTGCCATGTTTATGATGTTTGTCCGTCGTATGCTTTGGCGTTCTTCTTTCTCAAGGACACATGGCACTGTAGATATAGGTAGTTGCTAGTTCCAGTGGGTTCAATCCCACGCTACTGCAGTTGTGAAAAATAACTTATGCTAATGGTGGTTAGGAGCAATTGTCTCTAATGGTTCATAGGTAGCAACTTCATTTTGGAAGCATTAAAATTCACAAGCTATTTCTTACCTCGGTCCACCATGGATCGGAGGTCCTTTGCAAGCTCAGCAGCGAGGTTTGCTTTGTCAGCCTCAGCAGATATTTGATCGATATGAGAGTAAACTGTAGTGTCGTCAGTGTATATGTCTACTTGGGATCTTATATCTGGGAGATCGTTAATGCAGATAAGGAAAAGCATAAGACCTAGAATAAAGCCTTGAGGGACATCCGCGTTCGTATGATAATATTAGGAGGTATGTTTGTTTAATGTTACCTTCATCGTGCGATTTGAAAGGAATGACTGGATCAGGTCAAACAATTGTCCTGTTATACCATAATCTCGCAGCTTGCATAGAAGGCCAGCATGCAAGAGTGTGTCGTACGCTTTGGAGATATCTAGGGCAACAGTTCGGGCTTCGCCGTTCTTGTCAAGAGCCTGGTGTATATACTCAGTGATAGTTTTGAACATATCAGCCGTAGACATGGTAAAGTGGAAACCATCCTGTTTGTCATAATATTCTGTGGGCAGTGAGATGTTGAACCACCACGGCGATGATGATGGCTTCAAACACTATGCCAAAATCCGGTAGGAGGCTGATCGGTCAATAATTATAGGGGTCAGAGAGTTCAACTGTGTTTTTTATGTACTGGAACCGTGGAGGAGGACTTCCAGCAGGCAAGAAAGCAAGACGCTGAGAGGTAGTAGTTATAGAGTTTGAGAGAATAGAGGAGAGTTCAGGGGGAACATTTATTCCGAAAAATGATTGGGATTCCGTCACTGCCGCTCGCTTTATGGTGGTTAAGATTTCAAAGTATTTTAGAGACAACCGAGGAGGTAATGTGAATATTCAGTTATGCCTCAGTTTGGGATGGGAATTTGGGTACAGATACTCCAG
The DNA here is from genome assembly GCA_037127315.1 of Ascarosepion bandense. Classification (NCBI taxonomy): domain Eukaryota; kingdom Metazoa; phylum Mollusca; class Cephalopoda; order Sepiida; family Sepiidae; genus Ascarosepion; species Ascarosepion bandense. The sequence goes on from JBBBDQ010002370.1 coordinate 10,863, forward strand.
AAGAGTCCAGTGTCGAGTTGGTGGAGAAGCTGTGACCGAAACACTCAGCCCTATCTGCTGTAGAAGTAGGGACCTCATATTTGTTCATTCTAGGGGGGATTGCGGGTTTGCTATTGTATAGTACACATTTACAGAGCCTCCCGTAGTCTTTAGAACCTAACTTATGGGATGCTATGCGTTGCTTCATTCTGGCTGCATACAGCTTGGCTTCTTTAAGTATCTTCTTGCACTCGTTGTGAGCAGAGGCAAAGGCGCCTGTAATGGTCCGAAACGTGACTCCGATAAAGCCGGAAAAAGAGGTTTCGATGGACTATGACAACCGAGCCAGCGAGAGAGGACCAAGGAGACCAGTGGGATTTAAGTCACAACTTCCTGGCTTGGAAGAAATCTTTGATGCCAGCCTGAACACAAAAAGACATAGCTAACTGAGCTTAGTAGGTTTTATTTTAGTTTTAATTTCATGCTATTAGAATAAATTAAATATATTCGGCAACAAAATTGTTACATTTCAAAGCTTGACCTCCATAAAGCGAGCGATTGTAACGGAATACCAATCATTGTCCTAAAGAAATGTGCTTCTGAACTCTTTTCTGTTTTCTCTAAACTCTAACTACTGCTTCTCTGCCTCTTAATTTCTTGCCTGCTGGAAATCCTCCACTGTGGATTTTATATACAAAACTGCCGGAGAAATCTCTAACCCCACCAATTATCACCCAATCAGACTTATAACTGTTTTTCCCAAAGTGTTGAAAGCCATCATCAATGCTGAGGGGGTACAACATTTCACAGCCCACAGACTTTTCTCTGACAAACAGTATGGTTTTCGCTTCAACAGGTCTACATTTGATATGCTCACGTCCATCACTGAGTATATACTGTAGGCTCTCGACAAAAACGGCGAAGCCTGAACTGTTGCTCTAGACATCTCCAAAGCGTTTGACAGTCTGGCATGCTGGCCTTCTATGCAAGCTCCTGGGCTATGATATAACTGGACAATTGTTTGACCTTATCAAGTCGTTCCTTTCAAATCACAATATGAAGGTAGTCTTGAACGGGTGTGCCACCCAATACTATTTTGAGATATATATATATATATATATATATATATATATATATATTTATTTTTTTTTTTATGAATATTTAAAATATTTTTGTAAGATTTTAATTTAATATTTTATTTATCTTACATAATAGTTAATTATTTTAACTATATTTATAATACTATTAGTGATTATATTTTAATTTGTATTATAAAGTATGATTTATTTTTTAACGTAAATATCTCATTGTATTTATAACTAAATTTTAATATTAAATTTCCATGTCATGTTTTTCTAAGAAGGCGGATGAATTGCAATACACGCTAGTGTCGATGTAAGACGTTAACTTCAACTTGCTTTTTACTGATACTTTTCATTCTCCTCTTCCTCTTCTCTTTCTCTTCTCTTCCTCTTCCTCTTCTCTTCTCTTCCTTCTTCTTTCTTTCTTTCTTTCTTCTTTCTTCTCTTTCTTCTTCTTCTTCTTCTTTCCTTTCTTTGCTCTTCTTTCCTCTTTGCTCTTCTTTCCTCTTTGCTCTTCTTTCCTCTTTGCTCTTCTTTCCTCTTTGCTCTTCTTTCCTCTTTGCTTTCCTCTTTGCCTCTTTGCTCCTCTTTGCTCTTCTTTCCTCTTTGCTCTTCTTTCCTCTTTGCTCTTCTTTCCTCTTTGCTCTTCTTTCCTCTTTCTTGAAAAAATTTAATGCTTAACATGAATATTTTAAGTGAAAATTCTAGTTTGTATTTTAGTTTCAATTACAACCTAACAGGTTATATTTAATATTTCCAATAGGCAAAACACTTCACTATATTTAAAAATCATCCAAATTGACTGACAGGTGCCATTCATTTTAAATGGCTGCAATTGCTGATTTTAATGCCATTTTTACTCATCTTTCATTATAATGTATTTTGTTTTCAAAGATAAAATTTACTTTGCTAAAACTGTATTTGAAGAATATCTGATTTGAAGTTTAATTTGGTTTGAAACAAATACTAATTTTGTTTTAAATATGTTAGAAATGTATTTAGTCACATGACAGTCGCTGTTTATTTGAGGTGTTGACGTTGTTGCTGAGAGATAGAAGCTTTAATAATATTTTTCAACAGTGAACATTTCTGTAAAATGTACACAATGAATTACATGAGCACTTTTTTTCATATAATTTTTAACTACTCAGTAATCCTATAAATTTAGCAAACTATTCTCCATACTCTAAGGTTTTATGGAATTTTATGTACTTTGTCTTTAAACTTACTGTTCCTGTCACTCTTATTTTCTGCTAATGTTAGTTTCTGATATTTCAGATTTAACAAAAGACAGCCTGTTTATACATACATCAAATACTTTGAAACACATTTTAAAATATTGGTGTTCGATGAATTGCACTCGGCTTTTCTATTTATAATTAGCCAAGATAGTTTTTACTTGAAAGCAATATTCCTTAACCATGGCAATGTAATATTAAAATGTAAATGATTTTTCATCAGATCATTTTTCTAAATTGTTTCTATAATGTATCTTATTCCTAAAACCAATAAAAAGCTTTTCTAATCAAATTATTTTTAGTTTCATTGCATTTGTAATTTTATGATTCAGAGCATAGTTTGTCTGTGTTTTTAAAAAAGAAAATGATTAAAATTTAACAGACTTCTACTTTTAACTAGTATGAACATTGAGATAAAATTTATTTCTCGAAATTAAAAAGTATGGATTTAATGAAAAACAATTTATGAAGTTTTTGTAAAAACGAAAAGGAGATTTCTGAAATAATTTAATTCTTTCGAGAATAAAACTTGACGGATTCATTAAAATCCAACAATTTGATTTATTTTGCAGAAATTTCCCAAAAAATGTGGTTTGTAATGCACAATAGGCACTACAATTTCTTGTAATATTCATTGGTCTTTAGACAGCACAAAACCCAAATTTTTTAACCAAAGTTTCAAAGTTCTAAAAAGAAAAAACAAAATAATTTAATTAAAAAATATCCATTAGTCTTTCCTCTTAAGAAAAACATCAAGATGTTGTCTATAAAACATAGTTTTCTTAAGTTTAGGACATTTGTCTTCATCTTGGTATGCTAATTTTCTTTAGTTAATCAGCGTACCTTGTCAAAAATTAGCTTATTTTATTGGCATGATGTTCCATTCACATTTAATTTTAAAAAATTTTGTGAAAATATTAACATTTGTTTTAGAAAAGTGTTAAATTTATGTGGACATTTCTCTCCTATATTATATGAATCACTCTTTATATAAATTTTATATAAGCAATAAACAGAATTTCTCCAGTGATCTTTCACAATTAAAAAACACAGTTTAGGCTTTTATAAATTATTCCACAGAGGTAATCAAATGAAGCATCATTACTTGAAATATTGAAAATGGACACTTCTGTAAATATTTGTCAGTTATTAATTAATGGTACTTTTATACATAATCAATACTCAGTTAATTTGTGTCAGATTTTGAAAGCCTCATTTTTATTTTTTTGTATTTCTTTATTTCCCAAGATGTCATGATGGATTTAATAACTATTTGAAAGTAAACACCTTTTCATAACATAAATTTCAAGACGATCTTCGGTTCCATAGATTTCAGAGAGATTGGTTTTATATAAAAAAAATTTTTCTTAATAATTAGATTTCTTTCCATGGTGTTGAGATGGTTACATCACATATATACACCAAACACCCCACCAAAAGCATTAAAAGTACATACTGTCTATAAACTATCACTCTTTGTTTTTCTAATTGTGAGAGCCAGTCTTTCTCATATATATATATATATATATATATATATATATATTTTCAAATCAGCATTTAAGTTAATACATGCAAAATTAAATAGCAAGCCAGATTTCTTGATGGCTAAAGTAGCACATCACATTTGTGGAGTTTCGTGACTTCATACAAAGAATTGTGCAAGAAAATGCAGTCAATCAGTTAGACAGCAAATCTTAAGATATAAAGTGTACTCCTCATTTTTTCATCAAAATAAGAGACTGATTAATGAAGAGACCAAAACGTGTATCCATCTCCCATATATTAAGTGCTGGATTGCAGACCTTACACGTATCGAGGTTGCAAAATGAAAAGGTGGAATATTTTAACTACCGCATTTACATTAATACCATGCCACATATAAACATTTATTCAATTGACCACTCAAAAACAAAATAGCAACTCTGAATCACCAATTATGTTAATCACTAAATATAAGGTCATGTATGATGTTTTTTCCAGTTAAGAAAAACTGAGAACATGTCAGACAACTCAATGTTGAATTTTGACAAGAGAAACATAACTTATGTGCTGTTGAAAACTGCAAAACGAAATGAACTTCACTAGGGAACAGAAGATGGTGCAGTTTGCTAAATGACACTCTCATGGGTGCAACAAAGAAAGTAAAAACCTGAACTAAAGTGAATGAAGGGAAAAGACAAATGTAAAATCTTAAAAAAAGAGAGAAGAAACAAATAATTTTTTATTTCAGAAAACCAACCAAACTTTTTCAATTCTCTTCTTGCCTTCATTTCACAACTTTCCATACAGACATGTTTCCTTATATTAGTTTCGTTCTCTATTAAATCTTCAATGTTTATAATGGTGTTTGTTGTTCATCTCTATTGATTATTTTCCCTAAGCATATTCTGAGCCTGCGAAAGGAACCATCCACTCTCAGACTAGAAAACCTTGGCTATAACTTTTGGCAACATGCTATAACTTCTCTTCTAATTTAAAGTTTTATATTTGCAACTTGGTTGTAACAATATTTACTTGTAATTTTGATTCATATCAACAAGATAATAATTACCAGATTACAATCACTATCATGTTTTATACCAAGTGTGTAAAAATAAAAGTACTTCATTACTTGAAATTGATTCTTCATTCTTAAACAAAGCTTACCTTGGTCATTATGTGTCCAATTTAAGGCATTCTTTTCCCATTGCAAGATTCATAACTAAGTCTTCTCTTCTTCATTGTTATTTCCCTTATTTAATAATAGCTCTGCTGTTGTTTGCTTTAATTTAGTGAAAATTGAGTTTGTTTACTACTGGAATTGTTTATGAAAAATTATATATTTTAGACATATTTTCTTTTTTATATTTTTTTTCCAAAAAATGACTGTACTCAAATATTTTCCTGAAAAGAAAATTTAAATAAACTTATTGATTTTTCCTTATTGCTGCATTAATGTGTCTGTGTTGGACTAATCTTGTCATTGAGATAAATTTATTTTAAAATATAAACTGATTTCATTTATTATTCATTGTCTCTTTTAAAATAAATTTTATTTTTCTTCACAGGTGTTTTGACTGAACAGAAAATCATTTTAATATAACCTGACATTATTTGGAAATTGAAATGAAAGAAAAGAGTTTTGACTTTGTTAACAACGATGACATATATGCTGTTATCATGTAAAAGTTGTGTATCTGTATTAACAAAATCAAATTAACTGCCAAGGAGTCACATATTTCAAACTGTGCTGTTCTCCTTTTTTATAGAAACTTCGTGTGATTGTATGAGAAGAAATTATGTTTGTGTAATGTTTGAAAACATTTGAAAGAATTGATTTAGTGAGCCATATTGAAAAACACATTCTTGAGAAATTGGAGGATCTGCATTTCAAGGAATTCATGTTACATCGAAATATACTGGAGAGAAACCACGTTCTTGTGAAGTTTGACGTTCTGACTTTACATGTTTATCTTATTTGAAATGCTATATGCAAACATATACGATAGAGAAACAATGTTAAGTTTCTGTGTGTGTATATGTACTTGAGTCGCACTTGAAGCACTATTTGCAAACGGTGCATTCTTGTAAAGTTGGCTGATTTGTGTATTCCAGTAAATAATCTTTGCTATGTCATATGCAATCACACACTGGAGAAAGATCATATTTTTAAAAAATGTGCTGATCTGCAGTTTCGCAGATGACATCTGTGGTGCGTCACAAGCGAACACACCCTGGAGAGAAACCATACTACTATGAGGTTTGTGGATCAGCATTTTCAGGGAAACCACATTTTAAAAAATATATATGCGATTGCACACTGGAGAGAAAGCATTCTTGTAAGATTTGTGGACCCACATTTTCACAGAAGTCAAATTTGAAGATCATGTGCGATGAAACACTTGAGAAACCATATTTATGTGAAACTCGTGGATCTGCATGTAAGGTTATGTCTTCTTTACTGTGCCGTGTGCGAACACAAACCAGAGAAAAACACATTCGTGTGAAATTTGTGGATCTTCAATTTCAAAGAAGTCTTCTTTGCTGCGCCATATACTAAAACATACCGGATAGAAACCGCTTTCTTGTGAAATTATATATCAGCATTTTCACAGAAGTCAGATTTGAAAATTCATATGTGAACACATACTGGACAGAAACCACATTCTTGTGAAATTTGTGCATCAGCATTTTCACGGATGTCAGAGCTGGTGATTCATATGCGAAAGACATACTGGATAAACCATATTCATGTAAAATTTGTGGATCGGCATTTTCATTAAGGACAGTTTTGGTGACTCATATGCGAAAGCATACGGGAGAGAAACCATATTCTTGTGAAATTTGCGGAGAAGCATTTTCAATGAAGTCATATTTGATTCGCCATAAACGAATACATACAGGAGAGAGACCATATTCTTGTGAAACTTGTGGATCTGAATTTACAACTATGTCAGATTTGCGCGTCCATAGCCAAACATATACCAAAGAGACACCATATTATTGTGAAATATGTAGGTCAGCATTTTCACAGAAGTCAGAATTGGTGATTCATATGAAAACACATACCAATGAGAAACCACATTCTTGTGAAATTTGTGGATCAGCGTTTTCAAAGAAGGCACATTTGGTGAGTCATAACCGAAAACATACTGGAGAGAAACCATATTCTTGTGAAATTTGTGGATCAGCATTTTCATGGAAGTCAGTGTTGGTGATTCATATGAGAACACATACCAAAGAGAAACCACATTCTTGTGACATTTGTGAATCGGCATTTTCACAGAAGTCACATTTGGTGAATCATATGCGGACACATACTGGAGAGAAACCACATACTTGTGAGATTTGTGAATCGGCATTTTCACAGAAGTCACATTTGGTGAATCATATACGAACGCATACAGGAGAGAAACCATATTCTTGTGACGTTTGTGAATCTGCATTTTCAGATATGTCATCTTTGGTGCGTCATAAGCGAACACATACAGGAGAGAAACCATATTCTTGTGACGTTTGTGAATCTGCATTTTCAGATAGGTCATCTTTCGTGCGTCATAAGCGAACACATACCGGAGAGAAACCATGTTCTTGTGAAATTTGTCGTACTGCTTTTTCAAGGAAGTCATTTCTGGTGATTCATATGCGAAAACATACTGGAGAGAAACCATATTCTTGTGAAATTTGTGGATCAGCATTTTCACGGAAGTCAGTGTTGGTGATTCATATGAGAACACATACCAAAGAGAAACCACATTCTTGTGACATTTGTGAATCGGCATTTTCACAGAAGTCACATTTGGTGATTCATATGCGATCACATACAGGAGAGAAACCATATTCTTGTGACATTTGTGAATCGGCATTTTCACAGAAGTCACATTTGGTGAATCATATGCGAACACATGCAGGCGAGAAACCATATTCTTGTGACGTTTGTGAATCTGCATTTTCAGATATGTCATCTTTCGTGCGTCATAAGCGAACACATACCGGAGAGAAACCATATTCTTGTGAAATTTGTGGATCAGCATTTTCACGGAAGTCAGTGTTGGTGATTCATATGAGAACACATACCAAAGAAAAAACCCCATTCTTGTGACATTTGTGAATCAGCATTTTCACAGAAGTCACATTTGGTGAATCATATGCGGACACATACTGGAGAGAAACCACATACTTGCGAGATTTGTGAATCGGCATTTTCACAGAAGTCACATTTGGTGAATCCTATGCGAACACATACAGGAGAGAAACCATATTCTTGTGACGTTTGTGAATCTGCATTTTCAGATATATCATCTTTGGTGCGTCGTAAGCGAACACATACCGGAGAGAAACCATATTCTTGTGAAATTTGTGGTTCTGCATTTTCACGGAAGTCAAATATGGTGATTCATATGAGAACACATACCAAACAAAAAACCCCATTCTTGTGACATTTGTGAATCAGCATTTTCACAGAAGTCACATTTGGTGAATCATATGCGGACACATACTGGAGAGAAACCACATACTTGTGAAATTTGTGGATCTGCCTTTTAGTTTAAGTTATCTTTGTTACGACATATGCAAAAACATGCTTGTAAGAGACCACATTCTTACGAAATGTGGGGATCTGCTTTTCAAATATGTTGTCTTTGGTGTTCCATGTGCGTATGCATACTGGAAAGAGACTGTTATGAAATGTGTGGTTCTCTATTTTTACAGACGTCGGATTTTAACCACCATATGAAAAGACACACTGGCTAATGATTTTAATGAATTTCTAATTTTAGAATATTCTTACAGAGGTCTTATTTTAACCATCATATGCAAATACACACAGGCTAGAAATCATATCTGTGATTTCTATTATTTTTTAATCTTAGAATGTTCTACATTATATTCATTTTTTGTCAGAGGGTGACATTACTTTTGTAAAATATGCATATCTGCCTTCTCAGTGAAACCAGTATCGTTGAGCTGCATTCTCAGTGTCAGCTCTTTGGAGTTGGTATTTCCATAAATATCATGTTTATCTGAGATATACAACACACAGTAGTGAGAGCTGCATGTATGATGATGTCCAAATTTTATTAAAGTAAATAAATTAAATTCAATATCTTAAAAAACAAATAAAATAAAAATATTTTTCATGGGGTCAGATTTATTTTATTTGTCCCAATTAATAGAAACATTCTTTCTCAGTGTCTTTTAATATAATGTATTTTTCATCTTTACCAGTCACTCGCTTTGGCTACTCTTCAAGCTGAACGGAGCAGATGAGCCATATTTTGTATAGAGCACACACGCAGAGAATGAAGTAGTCTGAATAAAGCATTTTCTTTCCATCATGTGTCTGTGTTTATTATTTAAATTTACATCTATTAAAACATTGAAGTGAAAATCAGCTATCTCTGCCAGTATTTTCACTCTGCTCACTGATTCTGTTTTGTGTATTTGTATAGGTCAGCCATGAATAATTCCTTCATTTTACATCATGAACCCTGTGCAATGTTTAATTTTCATCGGATTGATTCGAACCTCTTTATTTTGGAGGTTATTTTCACAATTTTAATACATTTTGGACATTTTTAATTACATACTCTTATTTAATACTAGCAATAGACTATTGAAAAGCATCCAGAACAAAACTAAATAAACATATTTGCATATATATTGTTAAAAGTGCATATACATAATAGTAAAATGTAACATACACTTCATTATAGATGAGAAACTAATGTGTTTTAAGGTCATTTGTAATATAATATAATATAATTTTGTAAAATTAATGACTAATATCTCCTCAAAAATTATTTGAATATAACCTTTATTCATGAAAAATAGCCTGTGAGGTCATAGGTTACAAACAAATCTGCATAATACACTCCTGACTTAAAATGCATGCAAAAATCATTTAGTAAATTTAATTAGTATATTTAATTTTTGAAAGGTTTTACTTTACTGACACTTTTTTTTCAAAATTTACTTGCATTCTCACATTACCATCAACACAGTTTTTTATACTGACAATTCTTCTCTTTCCTTTTCAACTCACCTGCAGTAATATTTGTTTTGTATGTTCTTTTACTTTAGTGTGCACCTGTTTTAACAAAGTCTAAAGAGAAAATATCCTTGATAAAACGAATGTGCTGTAAGGAAATAACTACTTGGATAACGCTTTAACAGCACCAGATAGAAAACTATAATATAGAAAATATCAAAAAAATACAGTACAGAAAATGGGATTTTTGATAAGAGGATCAAAATAAAACAATGATCATTTTTATAGAGATATTGACGTCTGAAGTATCAACTGAGCAAGAAGGTAAATTGAATGAGTTTGAACAATGAAAAAGGCTTCTCATGAATTAATCTCACTACAGAGTTAGTGGAATAAACAGAATAGCAACATAGATTTATTCATATGTAGGTAAGTGTCATGAATTAAGTTTAATGTTTGATTTTGTAGTCTCAGAAGACAAAACAATTTGTTTTCTTTTCCTTTCTCACATGCTTCTTGCTTTCTCTGTGTCTTTTTCTACTTCATTTTTTCATTCATCTGTCCATCAATCTATCATGGTTTGTGAACTGATTTTTTTCTGCTTGCAGCTATTAACCGAAATGTCTCCTCGCGAGCTGGAACAACCAGTTAGCCAATGCTCAACTATACCACAGCTGGGTAGCAGACAAGCCCTAAAATAGAAAACGGAATATTACAAGAAAGAACGGGAAAAGTATCATGACTTCATCTCAAGAAATGTGCTCCTGGCCATTCCCCTTAACGTTGTCCTTTAAATAATTGCCTCCCATTTTCCTGCTTACATCAGACATAAAACCGTAAAGTTGGTGAGTGTGTCAGTAGAGAAAGTATGGAGGAGGCACTCAAGTATTTCAACATTTTAGTAAAATTGTTTGTGAGAAAGTCAAACGCAATGTGGAGGATCCACAAGTCAAAGATGACTTGTCAGTGAAGAGTCAAGTCGTTATTGCCACCAAGGTTATAATCTTGCAGGAGACAATGTGCTACAATTGAATTTTCAGATACTCTTGATATCTTGATTTGCTGCAGCTGGACAGTTTTCATTGTTGTGTAGGGTTGTTAATCCCATTGTGGTCTTGTCGTACCATGGAGCACAAGAAAATGTAGTAACAACTCCAAAGGTAGCTGCCAGAATAGCAAGGGATGTATCAACATGAACAGGGTAAACAGGAGCTGTCAGATCAGCAGCAGCTAGTGCATATGCATGAAAACGAGTTGCTACTACAGCTGGACTTTTATGTTTTAATGAAGATGGCACACTTGGTCCTTCATGTTTTAAAATGGGGAAGAGAAAGGAAAAGTATTAAAAAAAAGAAATGTGGGCTCGATGAAGCAGAGCAGAGAGGGCCATGGACAAATCCAAGAGCAAATTGCCTTTTCTTTCTCGGAAAGAGCTGAGGTCCTAGAAACAAAAAATAAAGTAAGGAACCTTATCGCTTTAACATTTAGGGCTCTGTCATTTCCAACTCACTTTATGCATCCCAATAAAAGAAAATATCATTTCCCAAGGGGCAGAAAATACGTATTTTAGACAAGTACACCTTCAGAAAGCATGGTCCATTAAGGCCAACTTTCAGATGTACCTTTGTCAACAGGAAGACTCAAGGAACATTCCGCATTTCCACGGAATCATAACATTGACCAGAAATACACGGGGCAACAAAGGCAATATGAAATCACTTGAAAGGAGCCAAAGACTATTTTCCAAACATTAGGTCGACCCAAATAATAAATTCGCAAGATTGTGTGCCGAGAAGATCTGAAGGTTTCTCTATTCTACCTTATACAGGGTATATAACAAATACTGTAACGAAAAACTGACACCAGATCAAGTTAAACTGTCCATATACATGTATGCCCAAAAGCTCTTTGTAGTACCTCAACAGCAACTCATAACAAATGTTCTCCGCTTCCTTCTGCAAATGCAGGCACCCATTGCATCATTGATTGGCGAAATCTTTGAAATACTTCAAGACCATGTTGAATGGTTTTGCACGTCCCCATGATGTGTTGAAGAAGTGTTTCCACATTATATCTCCTGCATAAACCTATTGTTTTGTGATCCCTTATTTACATGCACATTTGATCATGTTCTTTATGAGGAATCTGCCTCAAGTTTTCCAAAATATTTATGTTGTGAGTGTGTGTGTGTGTGTGTGTGAGTGAGAGAGAGAAAAAATACTAAGCTGATAATTTGATCATTTAAAGCAACAAATTATTTGTGATTATGAATGTTCTACCTCCAACCCGATATCAAGAAATTTACAATAAAAAATGTGCTTCCCAAAATACATTTTATCAGTAAAAACCCTGAAAGAAATAATACTGAGACTAAACATTATCACAATTAAAAACTGTGCATATCTATGTATATATTAAAATAAACCATTTGCAGACAAGCCTGTTTTGCTGTATCACAAATCTTAAGTGCATCTAGGTTAACAGTTTCAGCACAAGCCGGGACTGAAACCGAACAGATTTTAAAGCGTTGAGCGCAATGTCACAGAAAAGGTAATATCATGAAATACATTATACACTATGAAATGTAAACAACGCCATGAGTGAGAGCATTCTGTCCGATAATCGCTTTGAGAGGGGGTGCTACACAAGAACATAGCGTAAATAGCTAAATAGCTGCTGTATATGAAATGTTCTGCTCTCTGCAGTGCTCAATTGCTAGCAAGAGTGTTTATATATATATATATATGACTACCACCCAAAACAATGGATAAAGTGAAGCGTTATTGTTATCTAATGTAATATGGAGAAATATAATGATTTTCTTTTTGTTCTATGTATCAACTTCTTTTCAAAATAAATGTGGGGTTGGACTAAGAAGGTATTCAGGTTGATTGATTGATTAATTTAGCGGTATATCAACATCCTGTTTTATTTAATGCTGAAATACAATTACATTTCAAATATCTATGATTTAACTACATATAAAATGTATTATTGATTATTTTGCTAAAATATTATTACTGGTAATTCTACCATAAAATGTATTGTTGCTCATTTTGCTTTAGGTAGGTATTCTAGGTAATTATTAAACTGAATTATGTTGCTAGTTTTTTATTATAAAAATGTATTTTTATACTTTAATAGTGTCTTTTGTATGTTTGGTGTTCACTATTTGCTCATAGCTGGGCCCCCTATCAGGTGCTACCATATTGTGTCAGGGCAGACCTGGGAACAACAGCACTGAAGAGGTGGTTCCATGCTCTTCAAAACCTCCATTTTTCACTGTTGTACATTCATGAAATTAATATACACTACATTCTCTCTTTTGACATGTTTTGCCATTATAAACATAATCTAGAGAGATTTATTTAAACAGTATGTTTTAAATATATTTTACATATACAAATTTTACTACAATTTGAGGTGTCATTAGTAGTCACTGAAAATGCAGATATAATAGGTAAGTGGCAGCAAAAACCCATGAGTTGTTATGCGCTAGTGAAACCATCAAAAAAATGGTACTGAACCAAGAACAGTCAATAAAAGATGATTTCAAATAGGTGATTTTTTTAAAAAAAATTCTACATCTATGTAGAAATTTTAAAGGAAATATTTATTGCTGGATTGTTACAGTGTTCACCATCTTATCAAGAAGAAAATATCATTTGTTTTTATTAATCTGCTGATGGAATGATCCACTATAGCATGTAGCTAATTTTTATTTATACATATTGTTCAATTTTTCTAGTTCAATTGATCACAAATGTAAGAATTTATTTAACTACCATAGAGAACGTTTCTGCCTCGCATCAGAATAAATCACGCTAATCTCTCAGAGATCAACACACTGCACCTCCTTGACTTCACTCGATGAGACAACCTTAAAGGGAATGACTACATGAAATCTATCGCTACTTTCTGCTTGTAACTTCCATTTCACCGACACACTCAAAGAAAAATACAACCCACAATTTTCACCAGTAGCACCCCCTCCCACCTGAAGAGAAAAAATAAAAATTAAAGCTGATCTGAGCCTGATAAAAAGATATAAAACACATCAGACAATTCGTTGGTAGCCATGATTTACATCAAGATGCAAACCCTCATCTCTAATGACACCCACCAAAGACCGTTGCCCCAGTGAGTCATAACTCACCATTCTTCTCTTACTATATATCTCCATGGATGACTTTTATGTCACTACTCATCATTTTCTTTCAATGATAAAGATTCATACCGATTTACCACTTGTTGTATGTTTTGTTAATACAAATATTTATTTCCTAAACCTCCGTCGTTTCTTCTTTATTCTATCACCAAATGCTTAATATAACATTACCGACCATTCCCCTCCCAAGGAAAAACCACAATGTAATAAATAACTTGTATTTATTATTTTATTTACCAATTCTCAAGAAGAAAAAAAAAACAAAAAAAGGTATTCTCATGTATGTAATAATTATTTGCTTATTCTACAGTGTTGCAAACTGTGCAGGAATATGAGATATGTGCATCGTGTTGCAGTGGTTATTGACTTGAAACAAGAAACTGAAGAGCCGAGTTAGAATTCCACTTGAAATCCTTGCATTCACTCACGTGCAGATGTCTTCGGGAAAGGTATTCATTCGTTTTTCCCCTTCAGTTATGGGTTAAAGAACAGGACAAACTGGGTATAATAGCTTTGACTAGCACACAGTCTACCCCAATGTAATGGCAAAATACTGTGAAATAATGTCCTGCCCACCCACGCAAAAAAAAACAGAATAATCTTCTAAAAGTTCGTGAAAAAAATTATATAATTAGAATGTATTCTCTTCAAAATTTGGTTTGTACTTAATCGGCACGCCCATGTGCGATTTCGGGCAACAACTACAGAAATTCACTTCACGAATTCATTGAAAAAACAGCATAGGATAATATACAAAAAATATTATCAAAATGTTTGTGAAAACTAAATTAAATAAAAACTAAAACACGTTCATCAGCTCTGCAACAAAAATTACTATGGATATTTTAGCGCTGTTTTTCATGTGAAAAATTAAATTAAATATAAACTAAAACACATTCGTCAGCAGTGCACCAAAGAATACTATGGATATTTTAGCGATGGTTTTCCTGTGAAAAATTACATTAAATAAAATCTAAAACATCTGTCAGCTGTGTACCAAAGATTACTATGGATATTTTAGCGCTGTTTTTCATGTGAACCAAAAAATTAAATAAAAACTAAAATACATTCGTCTGCTGTGCACCAATGATTACTCCCGATATTTTAGCGCTGTTTCCCCTGTGAAAAACTAAATTAAATAGAATCTAAAACATATTTGTCAGCTGTGCACCAAAGATTACTATCGATATTTTAGCGCTGTTTTTCATGAGGAAACGTAAATAAAATACAAATTAAACACATTCGTCAACTCTGCACCGATGATTACTATCGATATTTGGATATTTTAGCGCTGTTTTGTCTTGGAAAAGCTAAACAAAATAAATACTAAAACATATTCGTCAGCTGTGCACCAAACATTACTATGGATATTTTAGCACTGTTTTCCCTGTGAAAAACCAAAAGAAAACACATTCATCTTTAAATTGTTACAATTATCAAATAATTGTCTGCTTTTAATGAAGTTTTTAAAAATATTTTTTAATATCTTCGTAAAAATATTCTTCAGCTGGGCACCAAAGATTACTCTGGATATTTTAGCGCTGTTTTTCATGAAAAATAGTTAAACTAAATAAAAACTAAAACACATTCGTTAGCTCTGCATCAAAGGTTACAATGGATATTTTAGCGCTGTTTTTCATGTGAAAAACTAAATTAAATAAAAACTAAAACACTTTCCTCAGCGGTGCACCAAAGATTACTTTGGGTATTTTAGCGATGTTTTTCCTGTGAAAAACTAAATTAAATAAAAACTAAAACACATCTGTCAGCTTTGGACCAAAGATTACTATGGATATTTTAGCGCTGTTTTTCCTGTGGAAAACTAAAACACATTAATTTGGAAATATTTGCAATTATCAAATAATTGTCTGTTTTTAATGAAGTTTCAATTCTATTATTTTAATAATATCTTATTAAATATATTTTTTCCGTCTGTTAAACCCACTCCAATTAATTTAATGAAATTTCTAGAAATTTAATACTGCCTAAAAACTTTGGTTTTTAGTTCAATTATGAAGAACTCTTTAAGGAAATATAAATCTTTATCTTGCGGAAGAAAACACATAAAAAAAGATCATTGTATGACTACAACAAATGCCCCAAGCAAGACTTAATAAAAATGTACGTTTTTCATCAAAATGTTCCGGTGTTTATGAAAGATCAAAATATTTTGAATTATTTAAAAAAAAAATAATCCCTTCCTGTACATCAGTAACATTACTTACGGAGCATTTCAGCCCAAAGCTCTCTTTTTCATGAACGGTGGAAATGTCTTTAACCTAAATAAGAATAAATCCGACTTTTATATCACTTCTGCGTCAAAGACTGCGATGATTTTAGGCTGGTGGGCTAAGTGCAAACATTACCTATCAAAAAATGAAACCAAAAACAATTGATGCATAAAAAAATAGAATCATTCTGACAATAGACACTGACAATACCCGGTAATTCATGCACGTAATATATTAAACAAAAGTGTTGTTTCTATTAGACTTGGGAGTTTGACTTGATTAATTTGCAAACATAGAAAAATTTGGGTAAGCCAACCATAATAAAAATCTATTTCAGCTTTGGTACTTGGCTATTATTTCGTACTGCCAAAAAATTGAAAATTGTAATGCCAAAGCTGATAAACTAAAAAAATGAATGGAAGGAAGCCTATCTAGGAATTTTTTCTGGTGGTTTAGTCAGATATACCAAAATGAAGGCTAACATTGAATTAAAAGACCATTTTAAGACAGTATTAAAAAAGCGTAATATGCCTTTTGCATCGTTGGAAGAAATTAGCGAGGAACTTAATAGATTAGAAAAACTGGTGTTCTATCAAAACTAAAGTATATTACAGTGAATGGGCTGCACCAGCTGCCTATGAAAAAAAAAGATATATGAATTTTTGTACTGATTTTTTGACAGGATTGAATGCTGGTGCAAAGCTTAATGGGGATGAAAGACCAAATCCTGAACGGGCTACCATGATTAAAGACAGGTCGGCACCCAATAAACTTCGCTTCATTAAAGAGCTTCTTTGGACGAAGCAATTATTACCAGGCATTCAGACCAAACATGCATGATTTTTAAAAAAAAAGATAGGCCCCGGATTTGGACTACAGAATGCCAACAGGCATTTGAAAAAATAAAGAAAACTCTAAAGTCAGACTTGTTTCTCCCACATGACGACCCGGACTTGGAAATCATTGTTGCTAGCGAGAGAAAAAAAACGAGAGTAAATAACATGTCCGTCGACAAACGTCAAGCGATCGTTATTATTTTCATCTCTATCTTTCTCCAAAACGTCTTCATTCTCACAATTTACCCTTCTAAATGTTCTAATACTTGATAACCGGATGAAACACTTTAAGACTGAGTGACTATGTTCAAGGCACTCCTACACAACAAACACTCACATATACATGCATGCACACATACTTTCCTGCCTACGTACACATAAACTCATTCTTGCAAGGATTACTACGAACATTTTTAATGACCTTGTATCAACCAAAATATATTACTTTTATTGATAAAAACCTTAATTGATTGATATGTATATAAATTCTTGTTTCTATTTACAATTTGGTTTTCTTTTTTTATACCACTCTTGTTGTTGGCTATCTAACTAACAAGGCCAAATCAAACTAATCTGTTTCAACACATACATTTTATTATAATGGATAACCCACGATAGTATAAGAGAGATTGAGGCTGATTATCACGAACTTTCTCTCGTCCCTCACCTCGGCCTCGTGCCAAACTTGAATTTATTTACACTAAATCTTCCATTACGTCCCTTGTTATGGTATACTATGTACCGAGCACTGAAACTACAAGCTATAACAGGTACCTAGATTTATGAATTTGTATGTACGCCGATGATACCACAGTTTACTCTCGCCTCGATCAAAATCTGGTTTGGCGACAAAGCTAACCTTGCAGCCGAGCTTGATAAGGACCTCCGTAGTGGACTGGGATAAGAAATGGCTCGTAAATTTTAATGCCTCTAAAACGAAGCTGCTATCAATTAACCATCACAGACAATCGCATCTACCTCCTATTAGCATGGATCAGACTCGCCTCCCAGAGGGTAAAACACTACGCCTCCTTGGTATCACACTTTCAGCGGACCTCTAGTGGAATGACTATATCGAATCTATTACTCAATCAGCTGCTAAGAAAATCGGTTCTCTGTTTTTTCCGTCTGGATCTATCCTGCATATATATAAGTCTACCATACGCCCGTGCATTGAATACTGTTGCTATATCTGGTCGGGTGCCCCTGCTATTCTCCTCGGGCTTCTCGACCAAGAGAACGAAGAGTCTGTAATGTAATCGATACCGGCTTGGCAGATCGCCTGCAGCCTTTCTCTTACCGGCGCGACGTGGCCTCCCTGCGTCTCTTCTATAAATACTTTCACGGCTTCTGATCCGAAGAACTTAGATCACAGGTGCCCCCTAGGTACGAATTTGCACGAGATACTAGATTAGCAACTAGGTCCCACCCTTTTACCGTGAAACAGATAAGATATAACCGTAATTTCTACTCCAACAGCTTCTTTTCTCGCGCTTTCCGACTGTGGAATTCCCTTCCACATGTCTGCTCTCCCGACAGCTACAATCTTCTGGAGTTTAAGTGTAAGGTCAATAGACACCTCCTATCACACTAACTTGCATCTATTCTCCCAACACTCTCACCATCTACCCAACCCTCATTCTCGGAATACTTACCAGTCTATCAGCATCCTTCTGACATTTCCTATATCTAACCCTCCTTTCTCACCACTTTCCCCTCTATGTAAACCCCTGCGCAATAATGGCAATGAAATGCTTTGCTCGGGGTGAAACGATTATAAAAAATAATGAATATATAATTGTACATGTTAGGTTGGTAGGTTATAAATTGAAGAATACATTTACTAACTGAAAATTGGAATGTTTAATTCAAATCATCTAGCCATCATATTCTTAAAATAATTTCCATTTTTTTGTGTGTGTGTCTGAAGTTTTTTTTTTTTTTGTTAGAATAATAATTTCTATGTGGACATTAAAAGGTCATGTATTTCTCAGTTTATTCCCCTTACTGGAAAAAAAATGTACAATTATGTCACTTGTGATCGCCATACAATTACCTTGCATCTGACAGGATGTCAACACGTTTCAAATATGGGAGAAATGTTCAGAAAGTTCAACATTGTTTTCTTTACAAATGTGTTGATTGATCAAAAATGACCGTAAAATTAAAAAGAAAATCCCAAAATTTTAGATTCCAAGCAATATGATTTCTGTTTGAAATAGACCAGTGTATTTTGCTTACTGAAAATAGTAAATTTTATTATTTATCTTTCAATTCAAACTAAAATAAAAGTTTGAAGAAAACATTTATATTTTTAAAACTTGAATTTAAAAGTTAGTTATAAAAAGTGAGTGGAGGTACCTAGTAGGTACCTCCACAAAATCGCTGAAAAAACAGCATATTATGAAGGGAAAAGGCCCCAAACTAAGTAAAAACAAAATTTTATCGGCAAAATGTTTATATTATCATTAATAGGATAGATCAAAGCATTTATTCACTATTTTTTAAATTTTAATTATTTCTAACACGTTTGAAATTTTTGTAGAAAGTCTTTTTTTTTCTTACGTTAGTGAGAGACCTAAATTGACGCAACATTTGTAAAGTAAAAAAAAAACGTAATATTGCACAATGCGCTTTTTTAACCGTGAAAGACACATTAATTTGGGAATTCTTGCAAAAATCAAATAATGGTCGGAATTTAATGAAAATTTCCGGACTTATTCATAATTGACTGACATCAATTTTGAAATATTTTGTGTAAAATATTGGCAAAAATATTTTTTTACATATGTTACCCTCCACCAATTAATTTCCAGAAATGCTTAAAAATTCGACAACGGCAGCAATAAGCCTAATATAATAAATTCAGGAGTCATTGGGGAATGCTAATCAAAAGTTTTTTTTTTCCAATAGAGTCCGACTTTCTACAAAATAGGTCCGAATTGCGAAAAATGCAATAACTATGCCAATTTTATTGTGGATAAACTACTGATTGCTTATGAACAATAAAAATTAAGCATATGATAATCTGAAAAGAAAAAATATCAATGAATAATTAATTTTTACAAAATTTATTTTCGTTTTTTTTCCCTTTTTTTATTATAATGATATAAAAATTTCAAAATTGTTTTTAAATTTCTTCCTCTAATGGGTCGGCTAGGGTATGTAATTAATGCATGAAGGCTACAATTACTAATCAAAAATTTAAAAGCTTAATACAAATGATTGAGCCCATCAATTTTAAAATAATTAAAACATTTTAATTGTGTGCATTTTGATTGCCCGTATCTTTGTTTGTACGGGTGGCTGTACGTGCTGTTTATCATTAAAATGTCACGTGATTTAAGGGTTGTCTTCCTTTACATAAAAAATTAAATTCGTATATTTTGTCGCCTATTGCCTCCCTACTTAGGCTTCGTGACAGCTTCCGGCTCTCATTACAGCTGTCATCGCCTGAGATTAACACTGATAACAACAGCTACCGTAAGTGATAAAGGGTTTTAGCAAATATTTCAGAGAGTAAGCAAGTATAATTGTTTGAAATCAGATGAAGATAAGTTTTAATTTAAGAAATTGACTTCAATAACGTATCAGCGACGTATATTTTATTTTTGCGAGATTTTTAAAACAGAAATGTGGCTACTGTTTGCGTAAATGTGTCTATCAATCAAAAAAATGGCGGTACGTTTAATTTTTTTTTAATCTGAAAAATTTTAGATTCAAATCAATATAATTTCGGTTTAAAATACGCCAGTTTATTTTGTTTAGTGGAATTGCTTAATTTCATCTCTTGACTTTCAATTAAAGCTAATTTTAAAGCAAAAATATAACTTATTTATTTTAAAAATGTCTTTTTAATATCAGGCATCGAAAATTTATACTGAAAAGTGGAGGTACCTAGACCTATGGATGGCATAAGACCTCCACCACCCCTATGCAATGAAAATAATTTATCGGCAAACTGGAAAATTTTTAAACTAAAATGGCATAATTACGCTATTATTACGTATCTGTCCAAACAACCGGTATAGTAACAAACGACACTTTTGCTTCATACGCTGAGAAACGAGGCATTGAAGGTGTATTATTGGTTTCAGTTCTTAACTCCTGAAAAGGAGAGAACACCTGACGAAATAATTCAGGCGTTCGATAGATACGCTACAGGGGAAGCAAATGAAACATACGAACTGTATATTTTCCATACAAAGAAAGAGGGGGAGTCGGAAACTGTTGAAGCATTTATTACGGCACTTTTGGACTTTGATGAAGACGTGTACTTTTTGTGACAATTTTGTTTCATCAGTACATAATACCCATATACAAGCAGAATTATTGAAAATAAGACAGATTTACAAAAATGCATAGACATATGTAAGCTGTCAGAAAACGCTACGCTACAGTCCAGAATCCCGAGACCTGAGTGAGTAAACAGAGTCGATTTGAAGCCAAAGAGAAAACCTTCAGCACAATTTGACAGAGTGTGTAGGGCATGTACATTGCGACATGAGCCGAGTAAAGAGTCATGTCCAGCATTTGGGAAAACATGTTTCAAATGTGGTGGGAAGAACCACTTTGCTGTGAAATACAGATCATCGAGAAAAAAGAATATTCGGACAGGCGAAACACAAGAGGGTGCTGACAATGACAGTAGTAGTGGTTCGCACTATGGACAGGTTGACAGTCTCACGATAAGGAAAAAAGTGAATGCTGTAAGACAAGAAATAATAAAAGCAGAAATGTTGGTGCAAAGGAAAGCCAGTTGTTTCACCAGTCAATATATTGGATTAGAAGCATGTGATGGGACAAACGCTTGAACACTCTAATAAGACTGTTGTGATGTGGAATGGGGCAGAGATGAAACCATTAGAGGAGTGTCGGGTTAAAATAAAATAAAAACCTAAAATGGACAGAAATATGCAGTAAAGTTCGTTATTGTAAACGAGGATTTTCATCCACTACTTGGGGCGAATGCAATTCAGAAGATGGCCCTCATCACAGTCAATAACGATAATTTCAAGATGTTTTCCAAAGTATCTCAATTAGATGAATTCAGCAGCCTGCACTCGGACATAATTATAACAGAATTCAGTGATGTGTCCAAGGAAGAACTGGGTCATTTACCCGGAGAGGTACATTTGGAAGTGGATCCAAATGTAACACCTCATGTAGCAGCTGCACGGAGAATACCAGTAGCACTTAAAGGCAAATTGAAAGATGAATTGGAAAAACTAGTAAAAAAGAAAGTGATTAAACCAGTAAGTGAGCCAATACCATGGGTAAGCGCATTAGCACTGGTGCTCAAGAAAAGGGGAAACTACGTATATGTAAAGAGCTAAGACCACTAAATAAGGCTCTTCAACGGGAACATTTCCAGTTACATTTCTACCTCATCTCTCCGACGTGGTGGCTCCAATTCGAAATTTAACGAAGACAGGTGTGCCATGGACGTGGTCCGAAATACATGAAGTGGCTTTTAAGAAAATCTAAAAGCTAGTGAGTGAAGCACCGGTATTGAGATACTATGACCACAACAAACCACTGGTCATTCAATGTGACGCAGTTGAGAAGGGCATGGGGTCTCCACTGCTGCAAGAGAGTCAGCCTTTAGCCTATATCAGCCGATCACATACAGACACAAAAACCCGGTATGCACAGATTGAAAAAGAACTGTTAGCAGTAGTCTACGCATGTGAACGCTTTCACCAGTATTTTGTTAACAAGTCACAGTGCTGACCAATCATAGGCTATTGGAAACGATAACGAAAAAAGAATTGGGGAAATACCCAAAGCGACTGCATAATATGTTGATGCTGTTGCAGGTTTACAACATTAAACTCTGTACTACCCGGGTAGGAAGATGTTCCTTGCAGATCCACTGTAAAGGGCATGCATCCATGGCGTGAGCAGTGAACATATGGATGACGAGGATGATGTCAAGGAAACTGAATATATTTCGGTGACAGTGTGCTTAAATTACGCTCCGTCATGAATGAAGACAGATGCATGCAGCAGTTGCAGCGGGTAATTGTCGAAGGATGGCCAGAAGACAAGGCAAATCTTGACCCAGATGTATGACCATATTTTAGCATGCGGAATTAAATGACTGTACAAGATGT
This sequence comes from Ascarosepion bandense, assembly GCA_037127315.1. NCBI lineage: Eukaryota > Metazoa > Mollusca > Cephalopoda > Sepiida > Sepiidae > Ascarosepion > Ascarosepion bandense. Next base: position 33,981 of record JBBBDQ010002370.1, read on the forward strand.
GCTAATTTTCAGAGGAAACCAAGTAATAGTCCCGATGACTCAGCGGACCGTATTAAAAGAAATGTTACATTCTACACACGTAGGGGATGAAAAATATTGCAGAAGAGCAAGAGAATGCTTCTACTGGCCAAACATGAACAGTGACATCAGAGATTAAGTGTCAAAATGTTCCACATATAGGGTGGACTTGAAGAAAACAGCAGAATCACGCCCATTACTATCATTGATCTATCAACCATCCCAGGAATATGGCGAGGTACCAGCGAATGCGGGATCGGTTGTAAAAGACATTTGTAACCCACAAACAACTCGACAGGAAAGTGATAGAAAAGAAAGGGTGAGACTGAAACCATCCCTAACAAAACCAAATCCAGGAAGGGTGGGGACGACAAGGTCAGGAAGACTAACAAGAAGTCCTGCAAGATTTAAGGACTATACATCATAATTAGAGTCCGAAGTGAAAAGGGCAGAATAATCCCTGTTAGGCAAGAGAGTACTCAGCCCGATAAATGCCTAGGTCACTAGGACTGTGTGAATATGTTTTCATTTTTAGTTACCTTTAGTATTATAATTATTTTTCTGTGTGTGTTTTAATTTTTTTTTTGTTCAGAAGAGAGAAGATGTTGCATGAGAGACTGAAGTAGGGTCTTCACTGTTTCATTGAAGGACCTCCGGTGTTGCAGGTTTCGGGCCCCTGAATAAACAACCATAATATACAACAGATGTGTTCGTTGTGTTGTCTTTTATCCATAAACATCCTCAGATGAAAGAGTTGAATTCCTTGCATTCACTTACACACAAATAGACTTGGGAAATGCATTAATCCGTCTCTTACCTCCAGTTATGAGTTAAATAACAGGCCAGATAGGGTTCTATAGCCTTGGCTGGCAACAATTCTACCGCAGAAAGTAATGGCAACCTAGTGCGGGATAACCTTCTGCCCACTCAGTCATGTCACTTTCGAGACATGATCGTTCATGCCTGTATCACGTATGGCATTTAACAGACTGACTGATTGTCATGTTAATTTTATGAACTACACTTTCATGTTGGAGGAGAGCATTTGAAGGTTTTTCCACAATAGATTGAGATTACTTTCTGCAGTAGACTCTTTGCCAACCAAGGCTAAAAATCCCAGTCTCTCCTGCTATTTGCTTTGCTGGAAGAAGAGACTAATTAATACCAAATGTATTTACACATAAGTGAATATAATGAATTTAAACTCGGCTCTCCATTCCCTCAATCCGAGCCACTATCCATCCCTCCACCTTTGCCTCGACTTAGGTTTTATTACAATTCTATATTATCTTCAGTGGTTATTACCATTTGGGACTTTTGAAAGAAAGAAAGAAAGTCATTCAGTCAACGAGCGTGTAAAATATGTACGATTTTGCTTGAAAGATTTAAATTTCATTCTTTCTGCATATTCAGACTTGTATTATTTTTTTACAGTAATCATGGTATCAGTCAGTTAGCTTCCCATTGGGATACACGCTACGGCGATCATGTCTCTTTCAAGACATAACTAACTGGGCAAATTTTCCCACAGTAGGTTACCAACCAAGGCTATAGAACCCAATTTATCCTGTTATTTCACCCATAGCTGGAAGGAAGAGACGGATTAATATTTTTCGCAAGGGTATTATTTGCACGTAAGTGAATTCACCGAATTCAACTAGAAATTGAACTAGGCTCTCCGATTTCTCATTCCAAGGTGATATCCGCAACACCACAACGCACGTCAGTGAAAATGTAAAATTTACATTAGACAACTACACTGCTTAAACAAGTAATGATTCTTGGATATTTAAATAAATCATTTGTTTCAACAAAATTTCCATTTGATATTAAATATAAAAATAACTTTCTTATGTCGGGGTATTCAAAGCCCTTCGCGTCGACTGTTGCTTTTGCTAGTGAAAGCGTAATACCATTTTGCTCTGTAACTGCCAAGAAACCTACTACTTTTAAAATCCTTAGGAACCAGATTTTGACTAACATAGCTTAACTGATATTCCACTGAGTACAGATTGCTTTGAAACTTTATAAATTATTACAATTTGAAAAAATTAAAATAATTATTTTAAAATTTCATTATTAATCTAAAATTTATTTTCTTCAGGCTATAATGTCTCTAATTTATTATAGTGGTTAAAAGCTTATCAAATTAAATAATGCCATAGTTTAATGCATTTTTTATTTTACTATTAAAAGCAGATCTTTGGAAAGAGAGGCCAAAATAATAGATGATTTACATTCCCTAATGAGTCCTGCGTTTAACTAATTACACAAATTTAGCCTACAAAATTGAATTTCTTGAAAAGGTGGTAACAAATGTAAAACAATATTTTTACGAATATTTTTTAAAATAATGATGTCCAAACTAATTTCATTCATTTGTGAATAAGTCCTGAAAGTTTAATTAAAATCCGGCAATTATTTGATTTTTCAGAAAAATTTCGAGTTAATGTGTTTGTCACCGGAAAAAAAAGTGAGTTATGTTTTCCATTGTAAACTCTTGTAATGATTTGACTCCCCGCTAACAGAAATAAAAACACGAATTTTCAACAAAATTTCGAACGTGTTAGAAAGGATTCAAAAACTTTTAAAAATAATTAAAAATATTTTGATCTTTCCTCTTAATAATATAAACGTTTTGATGGAAAAAATTTCGTTTTTATTAATTTTGGAATTTTATTCTTCATACTCTCCTGTTTTTTCACTTGATTTGATGAGATAGGTCACCATTCTCTTCACTAGACTACTCCCTGATTACATGATTACAAATCAATTAGCTTGAAGTAAGGCTTTTATCATAGTGCTTCATCCTAATGAGACCATCTTCAAAGCATGTGTTGGGGAGTTATCTCCTGAGGAGTCATCAGGCATATTCTGAACCTCTGCATCGGTGGAAGCATCAGATGCATTGAGCTCAATTATCTGATCACTTTCAGACGATAAATCTTTGTCAACGTCACACATAGATGGACTAAAATGATTCATCCGTCTCGTCTCTCCAGGTATGGGTTAAATAACATTACAGATTGGGTTCTATCGCTTAGTTTGGCAACAAATATACTGCAGAAAGTAATAGCAACCTACTGCGAGAAAATCTTCTGCCCAGTCAGTCATGTATGTTTCAAGACATGATCACCCAAGCGTGTATCACATATGGCACTTAACTGACTTAGTTGCTGGTCAACAGCAAATGCCCCATTAGTCAATCTCAAGGCAAGTTCCACTTTTATATTCATTCAGTACCTGCTTGTCCGGTGTCTGAACCATCAAATTCAGGTATCAACTTTATGTCACACATCATACCTCTCATGATACTGAAATCGTTTGTAGAATTTTGAAGGAACAAACTTTGATACAGAAACTGTTCATCTCAGGAAATTCTCCTTTACATCTTTACGTTGAGTAACAACTCAAAGCCAAGTTACCAGTCACATGCAGCACCTGTTTAGGTTGAGAAGTCAGTGATTGGTGGAGGTGCAACCTAAAATTTGCATGATGTTTTCATGAACTTATATCAATACCTTGTTCCAGGAGAGATGATTTTAGTCAAATTTACTTGTCTTTTTCGACCTCCTAATTTTTCTCTGTGTAATGCGCTTTCATTTCGATTGTGTTACACTGTTAACGAAACAAAAAATACAAAATCTGTGTAAGTTGAAATAGAAATCCCAACAGATTTGTTTTGAACACTAAGAAACCAGCTTGATTTTTTTTCGTTGCATATTCTGATTTGAAAGGTAAGTGGAAGAAAATAATTTTTATAATTTTTTTTCTTTTTTTATTTTTACTGATTTCTCACACCACATTTCATTTCGTTATTCCTCACTAAAAAAATGAAATCCAGATATTTGTTTAAGATAAACCAAAAGAAAACTTTTTACATTTTGTAAAATTCGTTTCGAACTTTATTCTTTTAATTCTATTTAAGTATAGTAGCCAAATGAAAAATATACCTTTGGGAGAAAAAAAATTTAAATTTTCCCGTAATTCATTTCACTTTTGTTTTGTTTAACAAGTTTGCTTAGGCGTCACTGATGGCAAAAAAAATATTTGCCACTTTTCAATACATAACTTCGAATAGAAAAATTGGTCAATTGTTTTCATGGAAGGGGAGAATATAAGTCATCTTATAAAGGCCCGTATTAATAAAATTATTTCCTTCAACATTGGGTTGGTTTTGGTACCCCTACTCCATGTGCTATTTTTCGGGCAACAACAAAAACTTTTCGGTACATCCACAAATTCACTGAAATAAACAACACCGAGCATAAAAAAAAATTATCGTCAAAATGTTTTTTATTAAGAGGAAAGACTAAAGTATTTTAAAATTATTTAATTCTTTTACAAAATCCTTTCTAGAACGTTTGAAAGTGATAAAGAAATCTCTTTTGTTTATTTGTTTTTTCTTTTCGTCAGCTATCTATTAAAAAGATTACGATGGATTAGCACTGTTTTTTCCTGTGAAAAACCAAAACACTGTAATATGAAGATTTTTGCAAATATGAAATTGCCTGATTTTTTGAAATTTTCAAAACTTATAAAAATGAATGAAGTTTTTAATATGATTATTTGAAGAAACTATTGGTAAAAAAAATAGTTTAACACCTGTTGCTCCCCCCCAACTACAATTAGTGAAATTTCTAGAAAATTCAATATTACACAGAAACTTCGTTTCATTATTAGTTAAATGAAATACTTAGGAAATAAATTAATCTTTATCTCCACTAAAAATCGTACTTTTTTCATCAAAAAGTTTATGAAAGATCAAGATATTTTTAATTCATTTTTTTAAAACTTGTAATGCCTTCTTACACGGTCAAAAATTTGGTAAGATATATTGTTTTGAATGTTAGCGGATAACCAAATCCATATGAAAGTTTAAAAACGTATTATAACAATTCGTTTTTTTCCTTTTTGTTTTTTCTATGACCAACATATTAATTTGGAACTTCTTGCAAAAATCAAATTGTCGGATTTCATTTAAATGGCGGACCTGAAGTATACGACAACCACGTTTCTTTTTGCCGTTTTTAAATTTTTTCATCGCAGTTCTATTGATTGTTAACTAGATTTCGATTAACAAAAAAATAATCTGGAAAAATTGCAATATATAAACAAATTTTCGTGGGGGGTCAGTTTCTGATACAGCCTTACACTAATTCGATCCTACATTTTCAATCCAATCACGTTGGGATCGCTTTGTTTATGTTAACTGTTTTGGGATGTGTTCTTGCTCTTTGGTCATAGCCTTGGGGTCGCTTTGTTTTGTTTTTTTGTTTTTGTTTTTTTTGGTTTTTGTTTTTTTTGCTTTTTGTTTTTTTTTGTTTTTGTTTTTTTTGGGTTTTTTTTTTAACGTGTTGTTGATCTTGTTCTTGTTATTCTCACGTTTTCTTCATAACTTACGATAGCATCTTCCTCTGAAACTCCAAGAATGGCTCTATTGAAGAATTTCCAAAAGGATTCAGTCACTGAATATACGATTACCCAAAAGTTAATTGCACATAGCATGCCCACGGGAACACATCTTGCTAAAGGCATGTGCAAACTTCAAAGAGGATAAAGTTTGTTGGAGATGTTCCAAATGCAAAAAAAATATCCATTAGAAATGGGACATTTTTTGATAAGTCCAAATTGTAACTCCACGTGATATTCCAACTAATTTTTGATTTCGTCTGCCAAGTACCGGTGACCAGTTCAGCGACATTGAACGGAGTTTCATTAAATTCTGCGATTCAGTGTAATGAATATTGCAGAGACCACTGTACAAGCAAGATGGAGAAAGACCGAAAACTGATGGGTGTCCCTGGACATGAAGTCCATTTGGAAATAGTTTCCTTGAAACTTAAAAGAAATAACTTGGAAAAAATATGCTATTGAAACCCCACTCCCCAAAAAATTTTGGATATGCTATATTGAAAACACACACAAAATAATTGGACATAGTTTCCTTGAACATAGTTTCTTTGTACAGGCTATTGAAAACCCAATTAAAAAAAATTGGACATGCTATTGAACCCCGCCACCCAACAAAAAAAAATCTTCGTATAATTTTCTTGAAATAGGAAGAAAAAATTAACAATCTGATATTTGAAACAAAAAAATGGTATGTAAAACACGAAGAAAAAATTCCCCTGCTCTAAAAAAATTAAACATACACATGTTTTATTTCATTACTTTCTTACAAGTTGAAAAATATCGAGGCCAGTGTTTCCGAATTGAAGGAATGATTTACTATAAATGTGTATGAAAAATTGCCCCCACCACCACCAATTTGTTTTAATATTGAAATTTTAGCAAAGTTTTTATGTCGTTGGTGAAGTTTCAGGTGTAAAAAATAACATTTAACTAAAAAACGGTTTTAAAAAAATTTATAATTTACAGTTGACGGTCCAGGCAACTGATTTCAAAATAGGGATCAATTTATTTTCGCCTTTTATGAGAAACTGAGCCCTCCCCACCAATTTACTTATTGTACTTTTACCAATTTTTTTAAATTTTTATTTTTATTTCTTTTAATTTTTTTTTTATAATCGTAAAGCTTAGTGGGTAATCAATAGGACTGCGGTGAAAAAATTGAAAACAATTGAAAAACGGTGAAAATAAATGTGGTGGTATTATACTTCAGGTCCGCCAGGAAAACTTGCAAGAATTATTTACAATTAAATGAAATTATTTTTAAATTATTTTTATAAATCTTTATGGACTTCTGTTACCCACCTCCATGTATTGTAAATCCATAAAATTTTAAGAATTTAATTTTTCTTGCGAAAATTGGTTTTATTACTTAAACGCAGTAATCTTTGTGGCATGCATACTTCAGAAAAATAAAACCACCATAATTAAAAGAAATAATGTATTCAAAATTTCATACTCTAAGTAATACTTGTTTCAAATCAGATTAATTTAAGTTGAAATTTGCTAATTTTGACAAAACAAAATGTCACAGATGTATATTTTATTTTTGCAGGATTTTTGAAACTAAGAAATAGCTTTTGTTTTCAAACTTGTCAATGTAATGTCTATTTGAAATATATGAAAATATTTTCCTTACTGAAAATAATTAAATCATTTAGTTTAAAGTGAATGCTTCAAGAAAGAATTTCTTTTTAAAAATTCACTTTCAAATTTAGGTAATGAAATTTAATGGCGTTTTTTTCTTTTTAATATCAGTGAACATTAAAAAAATATCAAAACTCTGCAAATTATCTGGTTATACTTAGATTTTCAGTCTTCATTCATTGATAAATGAAATCTATCATAAATCATTATCATTTATTTTTTCTTTTTCATTTTGATGATTTACAGCTAACACAAGATTTGTATAGGGAATATGTACATCTTTTTGTGATAAATATCACATCGATTTGGAAATTCTTGCAAAAACCAAATAACTGACAGGTTTTAACAAACTTTTCCGTGTGTTATGGTTCTCTTCTGCAAGAAATGGACTCCTCTTCTGACTATATATAATGCGTGACTTCGGGGGACGCAGTAAAAATATGCAGTTGAATCTAAATACGAGTCTGGCAATAAGCAGCGTTATAATACCATTCAGACTTCCTTATTTCTATTTACTGATTAACACTTCCTTTGTATATATGTTCTTATTATGCTAATATTGTTTTGAACCTACCTTCCGTTTTCACCACAAAAACTCTACAACAAATTAATGACAAATGTTTACGACAAATATTTACACTAAGATTTGTGAAGACCACCGTGAGTAAAAAAAAAAAACCTTTGAAAACTCTAGTTTTCGTAAGGTACTACTTGAAAAGGAAAGACACGAAATGGAGTTCAAAAACATTTTATTTGAGCAAGTAAAGTACCAGAATGCACAAGAAAAAATGGAAAATTAACTTCAAATTCAGAAGGAAAATCAAGACAGATCAAATTTCAGAAGCAAGTGTTGGAACTAATACGATGAACGAATACCAGTGAAAATGAACTTCCTTTTGCACAAGACACCATTTGGAGTGTGATAGAGAATTTTACATACGCGCCCGAGAAACGCATAACATTTGCGTCTTAATTTAAAAGATATGAGGATATTTATGATACAGGATTTAATGTTGTTCTGAAGGGTTAGCACGTCCCTTTTTCTTGTCTCAAAGGCATGTTCGCAAAGATTAATGGAGGGTGTGGAATTGTTATCAAAAATTGAGCTTGTAAATGCTTATTTACAAATTCCTGTTGAAGAGTTGATTTCGAAATTATTAATAGGAATCGTGGATTAGATAAATTCGAACGTTTACAATTTGGTGTCAAGGTAGCACCAACAATATTTCAACAAGTCATAGATACCATGCTGGGTGGACTTGATTTTGCGGTTGCGTATGTAGACGATATTCTAATGAAAAACCAAAGCAGTCTAACATAAGGATCATGTACACAAAGTTTTTCCTAAAATCCAAAGGTACTATTTAAAAATTAAAGACCAAATGTAATTTTCTATATTTAATTATTTGCATGGAAGAAATCAAATACATATTATACTTAATTGACAAGGATGGTACAAGACTGAATCCTGAATGGTTTATCATGATTAATGACATACCGGCACCCAATAACATTGCTTCATTCCAGCGCTTCCGAGGACTAGCAGATTATTACTAGGCATTCATACAGGGGACCAACAATATTTTTCGGACACTTTGAAAAAAGTACTTCAAGGTGGTTAATAGTGCCAAAAACTTTTGAGATTGTAAGTACGTAGTTGAGGAGTGAAAATCCACTACTAGTGTAATCATTTTTTTAGTTTGGCTTTGATAATTTTAATTTGTTGTGATATTTGCGAAAACTTGCGCGACACTATTTTTCGGACATGACAAAAAATCCTATTTTATTAAGAGCTAAGTTCATGTATATGTTGCTGTATGCAAATTTTGTGCTTGTACACTTAGCTGTCATCATTAGAATCAATTATCTGTTCTATTTTACTGGCAAAACAATTAAGTTTAATGAGGTAAAATGCATTCAAAAGGAGTCGTTTGGTTGGCACGGAAGAAGCAGGATGATGGCCTCAGCATTAGAAGGATCGCCGTGGATTTGAAGCTGTCGAAATCAACGGTCGAATACATGCTGAAGACAAACTCCGAGCGGACAAAGAGCGGACGGAAAAGATCAATTGGCAAGAGGACTGTGACACGGCTTTTGACATCTGGAGAAAAAGTTACAGCAAGAAAAGTGAAGGAGAAATGTGAATTGGATGTAAACGTCCGAACAGTACAAAGAACGCTGCATAGGATTGGTTTGAAGTATGCAAAGGCTAAGAAAAAAATTACTCTAACAAAGAAACACAAAGGAGCAAGACTGGAGTGTGCTAAAAGGTGGTTAACAAAGCATGTTGACTTTAAGAAGGTTATATTTACTGATGAGAAGCGTTTCAAGTTTGATGGGCCCGATGGATGGTGTACTTGGTCAAGAAGGGGTGAGCCTGCTGTACTGAACAAACGACAGATGGGAGGAGGAGGAGTTATGGTTTGGAGTACAATCTTTGCTAATGGAAATATATGGTTGGAGTGGCTGAAAGGACGACAGAACAACGAAAGCTACAAACAGTTGCTGGACGAGAAAGCCCTACCGAGGATAAGAAGAGAGATAGGGAATGATTTCGTTCTATAGCAAGACAATTGCAGCATCCATGTGTCAAAACTCATGAAAGAATGGATGGCTGAAGTGAATAATAGAATCACGTAGACATGTTATTGTGCATATGTTTGATCATTATGAAGAGATTGATAAAAGTTATTGAGAAGAAAGGTGATATTACAGACTATTAACAGTTTTTCAACGATGTCCGAAAAATAATGTCGCGTGTGTTTTGTAAAAAATGATGAAAAATATTTTTCCTTAACTAATCGATTTTCTTCCATTTTTATTACAGGTATTGTCTTTGTTTATGCTATTCTATTGAAGAATTTCTCCACTCTATGGTACTCGGAAAGTCGAATGCTAAAGTGTGCGAAAAATATTGTCCGGCCCCTGTACCAATTATGCACGATTTGTTTGTTCCCTTAAATGAATTATTTAAAAAAATGATAGGCCCTAGATTTTGACAGCACAATCCCAGCAGGAATTTGAAAAAATTAAGAAAATTCTTACGTCAGACTTGTTTGTTACTTATTACGATCCGGACTTGGAAATCATTGGTGCTACCGATGGTAGTTCGTATGGCGTAGGAACATACATTCTTCACAAAATGACTAGAACTATAAAAACTCGAAAACACCTGCTTTGAGAGTTTTGCTTCCTGTAGAAAAAAATTCTCAGATTGGTAAAAAAAAAAGCAGTTGAGATTTTATTCACTGTCGCAAACTTCCACCACTATATTTCTAGTTGGCAATTCTCTCTACAGACAGACCACAAGCTATTACTCAGTATTTTTGGCCCAGAAAAGGTTTGCCAATACATACAACCAACAGACGTAAGTGATGTGGTACAATACTGTTGAAAGAATTTTAGAATTGAGTACTGTAATGTTTGGTTTTGGAGACAATCAATGCTTGCTTTTTGGAGACAATGCTTTTTGGAGACAATCATCGACTACCACCATTGTGTGTCCACAGGGTGGATGATGATTAATGGGAGAGCGAAGACGAACCTTGCTAGCCTACTTGGCGTCCCTTCTTATCCTGTTCCCTGCCGGATCCGCAGGCGCCGTAACCCATGTAACACCAAAGGTTATATTATTTTACTGGTCAGAACATTAATAGTACGTGTCAACGCAAAAATTCTGCCATGCAGATGTCGTCAAGATTAATTCCCAAGTACAAAGAACCAATGGAACATAGTGCTTGCCTCTCTTCAGTCTGAAGGAGAATTAAATCTACTCTTTGTAATACTGTAAAGGAATTTCCAGTGACTCTGAAACAAATAATTCAAATTTCTTGCCATGATGAATATATTAAGTTAAGGAAATAAAAGCTACGGACGTTTTTCTAAATGCGATGGTGGTGTTACTAAGGGGACATGTTGTGATTCCATGTTGCCATTATCACTCCAGAAACACATTTTAAAAGATTTTCACGCTGGCTATCCAGGGAGTACTAAAATGGAAATTTTGATGTATAGCTATGTCTGTTGTAATTTAAAAATAAAGACAACTAATATTTTTGGAGATGGGTATGATAAACAAATTGGGTATATGATTTATATAGTAAAGTGTCCCCAATTCATACATAAATGACACATAAATCAACTTAGAAAACGCCTAACTGATGAGGCTGGTAATGGGTTTCCTGAGAAAACAGCATTGGGTGTAATATATGACACTATTAACATTCCAATCCCTCTCAAGATTCACGAAATACGCCGTTCGAAAAGAAAAAACAACTAAATTAATAATAGTTGTCAAACCAAAGCGGAAAAGAATGACTGTAGATTGTAAGCATAATTAATGATTTCAAATAACTATTTACTAAGTTTTAAAATAATAAATTTTAAACTCAGCAATAGCTGTTAGACTCGTAGATATCTCGACGAATTCGCTGAGAAAAAGAGCATAGTATGAAGAAAAAAAAGGCCCCAAAACGAAATGAACATGAAATTTTTCTATCACAATTTTATTAAGAGGAAATATGAAAGTATTTTAAATTATTTTAGAATGTTTTAATCAATAACTACACGTTAGGGATTTGAATAAAAAAAAATTCTTGTTTTGATTTTTATCAAATGTTGACCAAATCGTTACCAGAGTTTTCAATGGATAATGTAATGGTAACTCTGTTTTACCGATGAAAAACACATTTAATTTTGTAATTCTTGCAAAAATCAGTTGTCGGATTTTCATGGAAATTTACGGAATTATTCACAAATGAATGACAGTATTTTTGAAATTATAATTTTTATAAAATCATGCTAAAATATTTTTTGTTGCATTTGTTACCCCCTCATCCACGTGAATTCATGAAATTTTAGGAAATAAAATTTTGTAGTGAAAATGTCCTTTATTAGGTAAAACACGCAGTACTCATTGGAGAATGTAAAGAGTGTGTTATTTTTGTTCACACATTTGCCTGTTTTTTTTTTCTTTTTTTTTTTTTTTTTTTTACAAAACTTTGCTCCAAATAGGAAAATAAAAATGCAATAAAATTATATTATTTAATTAGATAAGCTTTTAATTGCATTTATGAATATATATTAAGGACACTATCAGTCAGTCAGTTAAGTGCCACACACTTGGGTGATCATGTCTCGAAAGAGAAATGACTGAGTAGGCAGATTATCCCACAGTAGGTTGCTATTACTTTTTGTGGTAGACTGTTTGCCAGCCAAGGTTATGGCACCCAATCTGTCTTGTTATTTAGCCCATAACTGGATCAAAGACACTGATAAATATCTGCTCTAAGGATATTTGCACGTAGTCCAATGAAAAATTTTACATTAATACTGAAATATTAAAAGAATATTTTTAACTTTCTCTTTTATTATTATAGAAATTTATAAAATTTCAAGATCTTTTCATTGTTGCGTATAGCTCACCGTTTAAAACAAAATAGGCATGTTTATAAATATAAAAAATACTCAAAATTCTTTTCAAAGGAATGTGTGATTTCACTAAATATAACTACTTAATAACAATGCCACATAGCCGGTGCAAAATTATTTAAGTCATTTATAAATTATTCTAATTAAACTTTTAAAATAAAAAAAAATACAATTCTTGGAAAAATTCATTATTCATTGAAAAAGATATTTTTCTGAGGGGAAATGATGTCCATATGTCTTTTTTTTTCTTTTTTTTATAAAAAGATATGCTTTTCTATTTAAATAATGTATTAGTTTGATTGCAGTTTTAATCATCGAAAAAGCTTTTATCTGAAGAAAATGATCTCAATATATCTTTCTGATAAAAGGAAAAACGGCTTTTCTACTTAATGTTTTAGTTTGATTGCATTTTATATTCTATTTTAGAGCGGAATTTTGGTAAAGGTGTAACTGCTTGAGATAAAGAAAATATTTACTTCTTCAGAAGTGTCCTGTTTTATATAATTTTCTTCAACTAATATAAATACGAAACTGCACAAAATTTAATTTCTGAAAATTTTATTAAGTGAGGATAACAGATGTTAAAAAAAATGAAAATAGTTTAATTAATTTGAATAAATTCTGAAAGATTCATTAAAATCCAATAATTATTTGCATTTTGAAAGAATTTGCAAATCATGTGTGTCTTTTTTTTTCTTTTCCATTGTTAGATTTGTTGTCCTCATTTTTACTGCCATGTTTATGATGTTTTGTCCGTCGTATGCTTTGGCGTTCTTCTTTCTCCAGGACACATGGCACAGTAGATATAGGCAGTTGTTAGTTCCAGTGGGTTCAATCCCACGCTACTGCAGTTGTGAAAAATAACTTATGCTAATGGTGGTTAGGAGCAATTGTCTGTGATGGTTCATAGGTAGCAACTTCATTTTGGAAGCATTAAAATTCACAAGCTATTACTTACCTCGGTCCGCCATGGATCGGAGGTCCTTTGCAAGCTCAGCAGCGAGGTTTTCTTTGTCAGCGTCAGCAGATGTTTGATCGATGTGAGAATAAACTGTAGTGTTGTCAGTGTATATGTCTACTTGGGATCTTATATCTGGGAGATCGTTAATGCAGATAAGGAAAAGCATAGGACCTAGAATAGATCCTTGAGGGACACCCGCATTCGTATGATAGTATTGGGAGGTATGTCTGTTTAATGTTACCTTCATTGTGCGATTTGAAAGGAATGACTGGATCAGCTCAAACAATTGTCCAGTTATAACATAACCTCGCAGCTTGCACAGAAGGCCATCATGCAAGTGTCTGATAAACGCCTCAGTTTGGGATGGGAATTTGGGTACAGATACTCCAGAAGAGTCCAGTGTAGAGTTGGTGGAGAAGCTGTGACCGAAACACTCAGCCCTATTTGCTGTAGAAGTAGGGACCTCATATTTGTTCATTCTAGCGGGGATTGCGGGATTGCGATTGTATAGTACACATTTACAGAGCCTCCCGTAGTCTTTAGAACCTAACTTATGGGATGCTACGCGTTGCTTCATTCTGGCTGCATACAGCTTGGCTTCTTTAAGTATCTTCTTGCACTCGTTGTGAGCAGAGGCAATGGCGCCTGTTATGGTCCGAAACGTGACTCCGATAAAGCCGAAAAAAGGTTTCGATGGGCTATGACGACCGAGCCAGTGAGAGAGGACCACGGAGACCAGAGGGATTTAAGTTACAACTTCCTGGCTTGGATGAAATATTTGATGCCAGCCTGAACACAAAAAGAGATAGCTAACTGAGCTTAGTAGGTTTTATTTCAATTTCATGCTATTAGAATATATTAAATATATTCAGCAACAAAATTGTTACATTTCAAAGCTTGACCTCCATAAAGCGAGCGATTGTAACGGAATACCAATCATTATCCTAAAGAAATGTGCTTCTGAACTCTTTTCTGTTTTCTCTAAACTCTATAACTACTGCTTCTCTGCCTCTTAATTTCTTGCCTCTTGGAAATCTTCCACTGTGGATTTTATATATAAAAATGCCGGAGAAACCGCTAACCCCACCCAATCAAACTTCTAACAGTTTTTGTCAAAGTGTTGAAAGCCATCATCAATGCTGAGTGGGTACAACATTTCACAGCCCACAGACTTTTCTCTGACAAACAGTATGGTTTTCGCTTTAACAGGTCTACATTTGATATGCTCACGTCCATCACTGAGTATGTACAGCAGGCTCTCGACAAAAACGGCGAAGACTGAGCTGTTGTTCTAGACATCGCCAAAGCGTTTGAGTCTGGCATGCTGGCCTTCTATGCAAGCTCCTGGTCTATGATATAACTGGACAGTTGTTTGACCTTATCAAGTCATTCCTTTCAAATCACAATATGAAGGTAGTCTTGAACAGGTGTGCCATCCAATACTATTTTGAGATATATATATATATATATATATATATATATATATATATTTATATTTATATTTATTTATTATTTTTATAAATATTTAAAATATTTTTGTAAGATTTTAATTTAATATTTTATTTTTCTTACATAATAGTTAATTATTTTAACTATATTTATAATACTACTAGTGATTATATTTTAATTTGTATTATAAAGTATGATTTATTTTTTAACGTAAATTTCTCATTGTATTTATAACTAAATTTTAATATTAAATTTCCATGTCAGGTTTTTCTAAGAAGGCGGATGAATTGCAATACACGCTAGTGTCGATGTAAGACGTTAACTTCAACTTGCTTTTACTGATACTTTTCATTCTCTTTCCTCTTTCCTCTTCCTCTTCTCTTTCCTCTTCCTTTTCTTCTTCTTTCCTTTTTCTTCTTCTTTCTTCTCTTTCCTCTTTCTTCTCTTTCCTCTTTGCTCTTCTTTCCTCTTTGCTCTTCTTTCCTCTTTCTTGAAAAAATTTAATGCTTAACATGAATATTTTAAGTGAAAATTCTAGTTTGTATTTTAGTTTCAATTACAAACTAACAGGTTATATTTAATATTTCCAATAGGCAAAACACTTCACTATATTTAAAATCATCCAAATTGACTGAAAGGTGCCATTCATTTTAAATGGCTACAATTGCTGATTTTAATGCCATTTTTACTCATCTTTCATTATAATGTAATTATTTGTTTTCAAAGATAAAATTTATTTGCTAAAACTGCACTTGAAGAATATTCTCTGATTTGAAGTTTAATTTGATTCGAAACAAATACTAATTTTATTTTAAATATGTCAGAAATGCATTTATTCACATGACAGTCGCTGTTTATTTGAGGTGTTGACGTTGTTGCTGAGAGATAGAAGCTTTAATAATATTTTTCTACAGTGAACATCTCTGTAAAATGTACACAATGAATTACATGAGCACTTTTTTTCCTATAATTTTTAACTACTCAGTAATCCTATAAATTTAGCAAACTATTCTCCATAGTCTAAGGATTTCTGGAATTTTATGTACTTTGTCTTTAAAATTACTGTTCTTGTCACTCTTATTTTCTGCTAATGTTAGTTTCTGATATTTCAAATTTAAGAAAAGACAGCCTGTTTATACATACATCAAATACTTTGAAACACATTTTAAAATATTGGTGTTCGATGAATTGCACTCAGTTTTTCTATTTATAATTAGCCAGGATAGTTTTTACTTCAAAGCAATATTCCTTAACCATGGCAATGTAATATTAAAATGCAAATGATTTTTCATCAGATCATTTTTCTGAATTGTTTCTATAATATATCTTATTCCTAAAGCCAATAAAAAGCTTTTCTAATCAAATTATTTTTAGTTTCCTTGCATTTCTAATTTTATGATTCAGAGCATAGTTTGTCTGTGTTTTTAAAAAAGAAAATGTTTAAATTTAACAGACTTCTACATTTAACTAGTATGAACATTGAGATAAAATTTAATTCCCGAAAGTAAAAAAAAGTATGGATTTAATGAAAAACAATTTATGAAGATTTTGTAAAAACGAAAAGGAGATTTCTGAAATAATTTAATTCTTTCGTGAATAAAACTTGAAGGATTCATTAAAATCCAACAATTTGATTTATTTTGCAGAAATTTCCAAATCAATGTGGTTTGTAATGCACAAGAGGCACTACAATTCCTTGTACTATTCATTGGTTTTAGACTGCACAAAACCCAAGATTTTTAACCAAAGTTTCAAAGTCTAAAAAGAAAAAAAATAATAATTTAATTAAGAAATTATCCGTTAGTCTATCCTCTTAAGAAAAACATCAAGATGTTGTCTATAAAACATAGTTTTCTTAAGTTTAGGACTTTTTCTTCATCTTGGTATGCTAATTTTCTTTAGTGAATCAGCGTACCTTGTCAAAAAATAGCATATTTTATTGGCATGATGTTCCATTCACATTTAATTTTAAAACACCTTTGTAAAAATATAAACATTTTTTTAGAAAAGTGTTAAATTTATGTGGACATTTCTCTCCTACATTATATGAATCACTCTTTATATAAATTTTATATGAGCATTAAACAGAATTTCTCCAGTGATCTTTCACAATTAAAAAACACAGTTTAGGCTTTTATAAATTATTCCACAGAGGTAATCAAATGAAGCATCATTACTTGAAATATTGAAAATGGACACTTCTGTAAATATTTGTCAGTTATTAATTAATGGTACTTTTATACATAATCAATACTCAGTTAATTTGTGTCAGATTTTGAAAGCCACATTTTAATTTTTTTGTTTTTCTTTATTTCCCAAGATGTCATGATGCATTTAATAACTTTGAAAGTAAACACCTATTCATAACATAAATTTCAAGACCATCTTTGGTTCCATAGATTTCAGAGAGATTGGTTTTATATAAAAAAATTTTTTCTTCATAATTAGATTTTTTTTCCATGGTGTTGAGATTGTTACATCACATATATACACCAAACACCCGACCAAAAGCATTAATAGTACATACTGTCTATAAACTATCGCTCTTTGTTTTTCTAATTGTGAGAGCCAGTCATTCTCATATATATATATAATATATATTTTCAAATCAGCATTTAAGTTAATGCATCTAAACTTAAATAGCAAACCAGATTTCTTGATGGCTGAAGTAGCACATCACATTTGTGGAGTTTCGTGACTTCATACAAAGAATTGTGCCAGAAAATGCAGTCAATCAGTTAGACAGCAAATCTTAAGATATAAAGTATACTCCTCATTTTATCATCAAATTAAGAGACTGATTAATGAAGAGACCAAAACGTGTATCCATCTCCCATATATTAAGTGCTGGATTGCAGACCTTACACGTATGGATGTTGCAAAATGAAAAGGTGGAATATTTTACCTACCGCATTTACATTAATACCATGCCACATATAAACATTTATTCAATTGATCACTCACAAACAAAATAGCAACTCTGAATCACCAATTATGTTAATCACTAAATATAAGGTCATGTATGATGTTTTTCCACTTACGAAAAACTGCGAACATGTCAGTCAACCCAATGTAGAATTTAGACAAGACAAACATAACTTAGATGCTGTTGAAAACTGCAAAACAAAATGAACTTCACTAGGGAACAAAAGATGGTGCAGTTTGCTAAATGACACTCTCATGGGTGCAATAAAGAAAGTAAAAACCAGAACTAAAAAAATGAAGGGAAAAGACAAATGTAAAATATTAAAAAAAGAGAGAAGAAACAAATAATTTTTGATTTCAGAAAACCAACGAAACTTTTCCAATTCTCTTCTTGCTTTCATTTCATAACTTTCCACACAGACATTTTTCCTTATATTATTTTCGTTCTCTATTAAATCTTCAATGTTTATAATGGTGTTTGTTGTTCATCTCTATTGATTATTTTCCCTAAGCATATTCTGAGCCTGCGAAAGTAAACCATCCACTCTCAGACTAGAAAACATTGACCATAACTTTTGGCAACAAGCTATAACTTCTCTTCTAATTTTAAGTTTTATATTTGCAACTTGGTTGTAACAATATTTACTTGTAATTTTGATTCATATCAACAAGATAATAATTACCAGATTACAATCACCATCATGTTTTATACCAAGTGTGTAAAAAGAAAAGTACTTCATTACTTGATATTTGAAATTGATTCTTCATTCTCAAACAAAGCTTACCTTGGTCATTATGTGTCCAATTTCAGGCATTCTTTTCTCATTGCAAGATTCATAACTAAGTGTTCTCTTCTTCATTGTTATTTCCCTTATTTAATAATAGCTCTGCTGTTGTTTGCTTTAATTTAGTGAAAATTGAGTTTGTTTACTACTGGAAAGAATTGTTTATGAAAACTTTTATATTTTAGACATTTTCTTTTTTATATTTTTTTTCCAAAAAATGACTGTACTCAAATATTTTCCTGAAAAGAAAATTTAAATAAACTTATTGATTTTTCCTTATTGCTGCATTAATGTGTCTGTGTTGGACTAATCTTGTCATTGAGATAAATTTATTTTAAAATATAAACTGATTTCATTTATTATTCATTGTCTCTTTTAAAATAAATTTTTATTTTTCTTCACAGGTGTTTTGACTGAACAGAAAATCATTTTAATATAACCTGATATTATTTGGAAATTGAAATGAAAGAAAAGAGTTTTAACTTTGTTAACAACGATGACATATATACTGTTACCATGTAAAGGTTGTGTATCTGTATTAACAAAATCAAATTAACTGCCAAGGAGTCACATACATCAAACTGTGCCGTTCTCCTTTTTTATAGAAACTTAGTGTGATTATATGAGAAGAAATCATGTTTGTGTAATGTTTGAAAACATTTGAAAGAATTGATTTAGTGAGCCATATTGAAAAACACATTCTTGAGAAATTGGAGGATCTGCATTTCAAGGAATTCCTGTTATATCGAAACATACTGGAGAGAAACCACATTCTTGTGAAGTTTGACGTTCTGACTTTACATGTTTATCTTATTTGAAATGCTATATGCAAACATATACTGTAGAGAAACCATGTTCTTAATTTTCTGTGTGTGTATATTTACTTGAGTCGCACTTGAAGCACTATTTGCAAACGGTACATTCTTGTAAAGTTGGCTGATTTGTGTATTCCAGCAAATAATCTTTGCTATGTCATATGCAATCACACACTGGAGAAAGATCATATTTTTGAAAAATTTGCTGATCTGCAGTTTCGCAGATGACATCTGTGGTGCCTCACAAGCGAACACACCCTGGAGAGAAACCATACTACTATGAGGTTTGTGGATCAGCATTTTCAGGGAAACCACATTTAAAAAAAAATATATGCGATTGCACACTGGAGAGAAACCACTATTGTAAGATTTGTGGACCCACATTTTCACAGAAGTCAAATTTGAAGATCATGTGCGATGAAACACTTGAGAAACCATATTTTTGTGAAACTCGTGGATCTGCATGTAAGCTTATGTCTTCTTTACTGTGCCGTGTGCGAACACAAACCAGAGAAAAACACATTAGTGTGAAATTTGTGGATCTTCATTTTCAAAGAAGTCTTCTTTGCTTCGCCATATACTAAAACATACCGGATAGAAAGCATTTTCTTGTGAAATTATATATCAGCATTTTCACAGAAATCAGATTTGGAGATTCATATGTGAACACATACTGGAGAGAAACCACATTCTTGTGAAATTTGTGCATCAGCATTTTCACGGAAATCAGAATTCCTGATTCATATGCGAAAGACATACTGGATAAACCATATTCTTGTAAAATTTGTGGTTCTGCGTTTACATTAAGGACAATTTTGGTGACTCATATGCGAAAGCCTACTGGAGAGAAACCATATTCTTGTGAAATTTGTGGAGAAGCATTTTCAATGAAGTCATCATTGATTCGCCATAAACGAATACATACAGGAGAGACCATATTCTTGTGAAACTTGTGGATCTGAATTTACAACTATGTCAGATTTGCACGTCCATAGGCAAACATATACCAAAGAGAAACCATATTCTTGTGAAATTTGTAGTTCTGCTTTTTCACAGAAGTCAGAATTGCTGATTCATATGAGAACACATACCAAGGAGAAACCCCATTCTTGTGAAATTTGCGGATCAGCATTTTCACAGAAGGCACATTTGGTGAATCATATGCGAACACATACAGGAGAGAAACCATATTCTTGTGACGTTTGTGAATCTACATTTTCAGTTATGTCATCTTTGGTGCGTCATAAGCGAACACATACCGGAGAGAAACCATATTCTTGTGAAATTTGTGGATCAGCATTTTCACAGAAGTCAAATTTGGTGAATCATATGCGAACACATACAGGAGAGAAACCATATTCTTGTGAAATTTGTGGTTCTGCGTTTTCAAGGAAGTCAGTTCTGGTGATGCATATGCGAAAACATACTGGAGAGAAACCATATTCTTGTGAAATTTGTGAATCAGCATTTTCACGGAAGTCAGGGTTGGTGATTCATATGAGAACACATACCAAAGAGAAACCATTCTTGTGACATTTGTGAATCAGCATTTTCACAGAAGTCACATTTTGTGAATCATATGCGAACACATACTGGAGAGAAACCATATTCTTGTGACATTTGTGAATCTGCATTTTCAAATATTTCATCTTTGGTGCTTCATAAGCGAACACATGCCGGAGAGAAACCATATTCTTGTGAAATTTGTGGTACTGCATTTTCAGGGAAGTCAGTTCTGATGATGCATATGCGAAAACATACTGGAGAGAAACCATATTCTTGTGAAATTTGTGGTACTGCATTTTCAGGGAAGTCAGTTCTGGTGATGCATATGCGAAAACATACTGGAGAGAAACCATATTCTTGTGAAATTTGTGGATCAGCATTTTCACGGAAGTAAGTGTTGGTGATTCATATGAGAATACATACCAGAGAGAAACCACATTCTTGTGACATTTGTGAATCGGCATTTCCACAGAAGTCACAATTGGTGAATCATATGCGAACACATACGGGAGAGAAACCATATTCTTGTGACGTTTGTGAATCTACATTTTCATTTATATCATATTTGGTGCGTCATAAGCGAACACATACCGGAGAGAAACCATATTCTTGTGAAATTTGTGGATCAGCATTTTCACAGAAGTCAACTTTGGTGATTCATATGAGAATACATGCCAAAGAAAAACCCCATTCTTGTGACATTTGTGAATCAGCATTTTCACAGAAGTCACATTTGGTGAATCATATGCGGACACATACTGGAGATAAACCATATACTTGTGAAATTTGTGGAGCTGCCTTTTAGTTTAAGTTATCTTTGTTGCGTCATATGCGAAAACATGCTTGTAAGAGTCCACATTCTTACGAAATGTTGGGATCTGCTTTTCAAAATGTTGTCTTTGGTGTTCCATGTGCGTAAGCATACTGGAAAGAGACCATGTTATGAAATGTGTGGTTCTCTATTTTTACTGACGTCTGATTTTAACCACCATATGAACAGACACACTGGCTAATGATTTTAATGAATTTCTAATTTTAGAATATTCTTACAGAGGTCTTATTTTAACCATCATATGTAAATACACACAGGCTAGAAATCATATCTGTGATTTCTATTATTTTCTAATATTAGAATGTTCTACATTATATTCATTTTTTTATCAGAGGGTGACATTACTTATGTAAAATATGCATATCTGCCTTCTCAGTGAAACCAGTATCGTTGACCTGCATTCTCAGTGTCAGCTCTTTGGAGTTGGTATTTCCATAAATATCATGTTTATCTGAGATATACGACACACAGTAGTGAGAGCTGCATGTATGATGATGTCCAAATATTTTTCATGGGGTCAGATTTATTTTATTTATCCCAATTAATAGAAACATTCTTTCTCAGTGTCTTTTAATATAATGTATTTTTCATCTTTACCAGTCACTCGCTTTGGCTACTCTTCAAGCTGAACGGAGCAGATGAGCCATATTTTGTATAGAGCACACACGCAGAGAATGAAGTAGTCTGAATAAAGCATTTTCTTTCCATCATGTGTCTGTGTTTATGATTTAAATTTACATCTATTAAAATATTGAAGTGAAAATCAGCTATCTCTGCCAGTATTTTTACTCTGCTCACTGATTCTGTTTTGTGTATTTGTATAGGTCAGCCATGAATAATTCCTTCATTTTACATAATGAACCCTGTGCAATGTTTAATTTTTACCTGATTGATTCGAACCTCTTTATTTTGGAGGTTATTTTCACAAGTTTAATACATTTTGGACATTTTTAATTACATACTCATATTTAATACTAGCAATAGACTATTGAAAAGCATCCAGAACAAAACTAAATAAACATATCTGCATATATATTGTTAAAAGTGCATATACATAATAGTAAAATGTAACATACACTTCATTATAGATGAGAAACTAATGTGTTTTTCAAGCCATTTGGTAATATAATATAATAATATAATTTTGTAAAATTAATGTCTAATATCTCCTCAAAAATTATTTGAATATAACCTTTATTCATGAAAAATAACCTGTGAGGTCATAGGTTACAAACAAATCTGCATAATAACACTCCTGACTTAAAATGCATGCAAAAATCATTTAGTAAATTTAATTAGTATATTTAATTTTTGAAAGGTTTTACTTTACTGACAGTTTTTTTTTCAAAATTTACTTGCATTCTCACATTACCATCAACACAGTTTTTTATACTGACAATTCTTCTCATTCTTTTCAAATCACCTGCAGTAATATTTGTTTTGTATGTTCTTTTACTTTAGTGTGCACCTGTTTTAACAAAGTCTAAAGAGAAAATATTCTTGATAAAACGAATGTGCTGTAAGGAAATAACTACTTGGATAACGCTTTAACAGCACCAGATAGAAAACTATAATATAGAAAATATCAAAGGAAATACAGTACAGAAAATGGGATTTTTGATAAGAGGATCAAAATGAAACAATGATCATTTTTATAGAGATATTGACGTCTGAAGTATCAACTGAGCAAGAAGGTAAATTGAATGAGTTTGATGAACCATGAAAAGGGCTTCTCATGAATTAATCTCACGACAGAGTTAGTGGAATAAACAGAATAGCAACATAGATTTATTCATATGTAGGTAAGTGTCATGAATTAAGTTTAATGTTTGATTTTGTAGTCTCAGAAGACAAAACAATTTTTTTTTTCCTTTCTCACATGCTTCTTGCTTTCTCTGTGTCTTTTTCTACTTCATTTTTTCATTCATCTGTCCATCAATCTATCATGGTTTGTGAACTGATTTTTTTCTGCTTGTAGCTCTTAACCAAAATGTCTCCTCGCGAGCTGGAACAACCAGTTAGCCAATGCTCAACTATACCACAGCTGGGTAGCAGACAAGCCCTAAAATAGAAAACGGAATATTACAAGAAAGAACGGGAAAAGTATCATGACTTCATCTCAAGAAATGTGCTCCTGGCCATTCCCCTTAACATTGTCCTTTAAATAATTGCCTCCCATTTTCCTGCTTACGTCAGACATAAAACCGTAAAGTTGGTGAGTGTGTCAGTAGAGAAAGAATGGAGGAGGCACTCAAGTATTTCAACATTTTAGTAAAATTGTTTGTGAGAAAGTCAAACGCAATGTGGAGGATCCGCAAGTCAAAGATGACTTGTCAGTGAAGAGTCAAGCCGTTATTGCCACCAAGGATATAATCTTGCAGGAGACAATGTTCTACAATTGAATTTTCAGATATTCTTGATATGTTGACCTGCTGCAGCTGGACAGTTTTCATTGTTGTGAATGGTTGTTAATCCCATTGTGGTCTTGTCGTACCATGGAGTACAAGAAAATGTAGTAACTACTCCAAAGGTAGCTGCCAGAACAGCAAGGAAAGCAGCAACAGCAACAGGGTAAACAGGAGCTGTCAGATCAACAGCAGCAGCAGCTAGTGCATATGCATGAAAAGGAGTTGCTACTACAGCTGGACTTGTATGTTTTAACGAAAATTGCCCACTTGGTCCTTCATGTTTTGAAGTGGGGAAGAGAAAGGAAAAGTATTAAAAAAAAAAAGAAATGTGGGCTCGATGAAGCAGAGCAGAGAGGGCCATGGACAAATCCAAGAGCAAATTGCCTTTTCTTTCTCGGAAAAAGCTGAAGTCCGAGAAACACAAATAAAGTAAGGAACCTTATCGCTTTAACATTTAGGGCTCTGTCATTTCCAACTCACTTTATGCATCCCAATAAAAGAAAATATCATATCCCAAGGGGCAGAAAATATGTATTATAGACAAGTACACCTTCATGAAGCATGGTCCATTAAGGCCAACTTTCAGATGTACCTTTGTCAACAGGAAGACTCCAGGAACATTCCGCATCTCCACGGAATCATAACATTGACCAGAAATACACGGGGCAACAAAGGCAATATGAAATCACTTGAAAGGAGCCAAAGACTATTTTCCAAACATTAGGTCGACCCAAATAGATAATAAATTCGCAAGATTGTGTGCCGAGAAGATCTGAAGGTTTCTCTATTCTACCTTATACAGTGTATATAAAAAATACTGTAACAAAAAACTGACACCAGATCAAGTTAAACTGTCCATATACATGGATGCCCAAAAGGTCTTTGTAGTACCTCAACAGCAACTCATAACAAATGTTCTCCGCTTCCTTCTGCATATGCAGGAACCCTTTGCATCATTGATTGGCGAAATTTTTGAAATACTTCAAGACCATGTTGAATGGTTTTGCACGTCCCCATGATGTGTTGAAGGAGTGTTTCCACATTATATCTCCTGCATAAACCTATTGTTTTGTGATCCCTTATTTACATGCACATTTGATCATGTTCTATATGAGGAATCTGCCTCAAGTTTTCCAAAATATTTAGGTTGTGAGTGTGTGAGTGTGAAAGAGAGAAAATACTAAGCTGATAATCTGATCATTTAAAGCAACAAATTATTTGTGATTATGAATGTTCTACCTCCAACCCGATATCAAGAAATTTACAATAAAATATGTGCTTCCCAAAATACATTTTATCAGTAAAAACCCTGAAAGAAATAATACTGAGACTAAACATTATCACAATTAAAAACTGTGCATATCTATGTATATATTAAAATAAACCATTTGCAGACAAGCCTGTTTTACTGTATCACAAATCGTAAGTGCAACTAGGTTAGCAGTTTCAGCACAAGCCGGGACTGAAACCGAACAGATTTGAAAGCGTTGAGCGCAATGTCACAGAAAAGGTAATATCATGAAATACATTATACACTATGAAATGTAAACAACGCCATGAGTCTGTCCGATAATCGCTTTGAGAGGGGGTGCTACACAAGATCATAGCGTAAATAGCTAAATAGCTGCTGTATATGAAATGTTCTGCTCTCTGCAGTGCTCATTTGCAAGCAAGAGTGTTTATATATATATATATATATATATATATATATATATATGACTACCACCCAAAACAATGGAG
Organism: Ascarosepion bandense; assembly: GCA_037127315.1. Classification (NCBI taxonomy): domain Eukaryota; kingdom Metazoa; phylum Mollusca; class Cephalopoda; order Sepiida; family Sepiidae; genus Ascarosepion; species Ascarosepion bandense. Next base: position 59,909 of record JBBBDQ010002370.1, read on the forward strand.
AAAGTGAAGAGTTATTGTTATCTAATGTAATATGGAGAAATATAATGATTTTCTTTTTGTTCTATGTATCAACTTATTTTCAAATAAATGTGGGGTTGGACAAAGAAGGTATTCAGGTTGGTTGATTGATTACTTTAGCGGTATATCAACATCCTGTTTTATTTAATGCTGAAATACAATTACATTTCAAATATCTATGTTTTAACTACATATAAAATGTATTATTGATTATTTTGCTAAAATATTATTACTGGTAATTCTACCATAAAATGTATTGTTGCTCATTTTGCTTTAGGTAGGTATTCTAGGTAATTATTAAACTGAATTATGTTGCTAGTTTTTTATTATGAAAATGTATTTTTATACTTTAATAGTGTCTTTTGTATGTTTGGTGTTCACTATTTGCTCATAGCTGGGCCTCTAACAGGTGCTACCACATTGTGTCAGGGCAGACCTGGGAACAACAGCACTGAAGAGGTGGTTCCATGCTCTTCAAAACCTCCATCTTCTCTGTTGTACATTCATGAAATTGCTATACACTACATTCTCTCTTTTGACATGTTTTGCCATTATAAACATAATCTAGAGAGATTTATTTAAACAGTATGTTTTAAATATATTTTACATATACAAATTTTACTACAATTTGAGGTGTCATTAGTAGTCACTGAAAATGCAGATATAATAGGTAAGTGGCAGCAAAAACCCATGAGTTGTTATGCGCTAGTGAAACCATCAAAAAAATGGTACTGAACCAAGAACAGTCAATAAAAGATGATTTCAAATAGGGGATTTTTTTTTTAAATTCTACATTTATATAGAAATTTTAAAGGAAATATTTATTGCTGGATTGTTACAGTGTTCAACATCTTATCAAGAAGAAAATATCATTTGTTTTTATTAATCTGCTGATGGAATGATCCACTATAGCATGTTGCTAATTTTTATTTATACATATTGTTCAATTTTTCTAGTTCAATTGATCACAAATGTAAGAATTTATTTATTTAACTACCATAGAGAAACGTTTCTGCCTCGCATCAGAATAAATCACGCTAATCTCTCAGAGATCAACACACTGCACCTCCTTGACTTCACTCGATGAGACAACCTTAAAGGGAATGACTACATGAAATCTATCGCTGCTTTCGGCTTGTAACTTCCATTTCACCGACACACTCAAAGAAAAATACAACCCACAATTTTCACCAGTAGCACCCCCTCCCACCTGAAAAAATAAAAATTAAAGCTGATCTGAGCCTGATAAAAAGATATAAAACACATCAGACAATTCTTTGGTAGCCATGATTTACAACACTCATCAAGATGCAAACCCCCATCTCTAATGACACCCACCAAAGACCGTTGCCCCAGTGAGTCATAACTCACCATACTTCTCTTACTATATATCTCCATGGATGACTTTTATGTCACTACTCATCATTTTCTTTCAATGATAAAGATTCATACCGATTTACCACTTGTTGTATGTTTTGTTAATACAAATATTTATTTCCTAAACCTCCGTCGTTTCTTCTTTATTCTATCACCAAATGCTTAATATAACATTACCGACCATTCCCCTCCCAAGGAAAAACCACAATGTAATAAATAACTTGTATTTATTATTTTATTTACCAATTCTCAAGAAGAAAAAAAAAACAAAAAAAAGTATTCTCATGTATGTAATAATTATTTGCTTATTCTACAGTGTTGCAAACTGTGCAGGAATATGAGATATGTGCATCGTGTTGCAGTGGTTATTGACTTGAAACAAGAAACTGAAGAGCCGAGTTAGAATTCCACTTGAAATCCTTGCATTCACTCACGTGCAGATGTCTTCGGGAAAGGTATTCATTCGTTTTTCCCCTTCAGTTATGGGTTAAAGAACAGGACAAACTGGGTATAATAGCTTTGACTAGCACACAGTCTACCCCAATGTAATGGCAAAATACTGTGAGATAATGTCCTGCCCACCCACGCAAAAAAACAGAATAATCTTCTAAAAGTTCGTGAAAAAAATTATATAATTAGAATGTATTCTCTTCAAAATTTGGTTTGTACTTAATCGGCACGCCCATGTGCGATTTCGGGCAACAACTACAGAAATTCACTTCACGAATTCATTGAAAAAACAGCATAGGATAATATACAAAAAATATTATCAAAATGTTTGTGAAAAACTAAATTAAATAAAAACTAAAACACGTTCATCAGCTCTGCAACAAAAATTACTATGGATATTTTAGCGCTGTTTTTCATGTGAAAAATTACATTAAATATAAACTAAAACACATTCGTCAGCAGTGCACCAAAAATTACAATGGATATTTTAGCGATGGTTTTCCTGTGAAAAATTACATTAAATAAAATCTAAAACATCTGTCAGCTGTGGACCAAAGATTACTATGGATATTTTAGCGCTGTTTTTCATGTGAACCAAAAAATTAAATAAAAACTAAAATACATTCGTCTGCTGTGCACCAATGATTACTCCCGATATTTTAGCGCTGTTTTCCCTGTGAAAAACTAAATTAAATAAAAACTAAAGCATATTCGTCAGCTGTGCACCGATGATTACTATCGATATTTTAGCTCTGTTTTCCATGTGAAAACATAAATTAAATAAAAACTAAAACACATCTGTCAGCTTTGCACCAAATATTACCATGGATATTTTAGCGCAGTTTATCCTGTGAAAAATTAATTTAAATAAAATCTAAAACACATTTGTCAGCGGTGCACCAAAGATTGCTATGGATATTTTACCGCTGTTTTTCATGTGAAAAACCAAAAGAAAACACATTCATCTTTAAATTGTTACAATTATCAAATAATTGTCTGCTTTTAATGAAGTTTTTAAAAATATTTTTTAATATCTTCGTAAAAATATTCTTCAGCTGTGCACCAAAGATTACTCTGGATATTTTAGCGCTGTTTTTCATGAAAAATAGTTAAACTAAATAAAACTAAAACACATTCGTTAGCTCTGCATCAAATGTTACAATGGATATTTTAGCGCTGTTTTTCATGTGAAAAACTAAATTAAATAAAAACTAAAACACTTTCCTCGGCGGTGCACCAAAGATTACTATGGGTATTTTAGCGATGTTTTTCCTGTGAAAAACTAAATTGAATAAAAACTAAAACACATCTGTCAGCTTTGGACCAAAGATTACTATGGATATTTTAGCGCTGTTTTTCCTGTGGAAAACTAAAACACATTAATTTGGAAATATTTGCAATTATCAAATAATTGTCTGTTTTTAATGAAGTTTCAATTCTATTATTTTAATAATATCTTATTAAATATATTTTTTCCGTCTGTTAAACCCACTTCAATTAATTTAATGAAATTTCTAGAAATTTAATACTGCCTAAAAACTTTGGTTTTTAGTTCAATTATGAAGAACTCTTTAAGGAAATATAAATCTTAATCTTGCGGAAGAAAAAACAAAAAAAAGGCCATTGTATGACTAAAAAAAATGCCCCAAGCAAGACTTAATAAAAATGTACGTTTTTCATCAAAATGTTCCGGTGTTTATGAAAGATCAAAATATTTTGAATTATTTTTAAAAAAAAATTAATCCCTTCCTGTACATCAGTAACATTACTTACGGAGCTTTACAACCCAAAGCTCTCTTTTTCATGAACGGTGGAAATGTCTTTAACCTAAATAAGAATAAATCCGACTTTTATATCACTTCTGCGTCAAAGACTGCGATGATTTTAGGCTGGTGGGCTAAGTGCAAACATTACCTATCAAAAAATGAAACCAAAAACAATTGATGCATAAAAAAATAGAATCATTCTGACAATAGACACTGACAATACCCGGTAATTCATGCACGTAATATATTAAACAAAAGTGTTGTTTCTATTAGACTTGGGAGTTTGACTTGATTAATTTGCAAACATAGAAAAATTTGGGTAAGCCAACCATAATAAAAATCTATTTCAGCTTTGGTACTTGGCTATTATTTCGTACTGCCAAAAAATTGAAAATTGTAATGCCAAAGCTGATAAACTAAAAAAATGAATGGAAGGAAGCCTATCTAGGAATTTTTTCTGGTGGTTTAGTCAGATATACCAAAATGAAGGCTAACATTGAATTAAAAGACCATTTTAAGACAGTATTAAAAAAGAAGCGTAATATGCCTTTTGCATCGTTGGAAGAAATTAGCGAGGAACTTAATAGATTAGAAAAACTGGTGTTCTATCAAAACTAAAGTATATTACAGTGAATGGGCTGCACCAGCTGTCTATGAAAAAAAAGATATATGAATTTTGTACTAATTTTTCGACAGGATTGAATGCTGGTGCAAAGCTTAATGGGGATGAAAGACCAAATCCTGAACGGGCTACCATGATTAAAGACAGGTCGGCACCCAATAAACTTCGCTTCATTAAAGAGCTTCTTTGGACGAAGCAATTATTACCAGGCATTGAGACCAAACATGCATGATTTAAAAAAAAAAAGATAGGCCCCGGATTTGGACTACAGAATGCCAACAGGCATTTGAAAAAATAAAGAAAACTCTAGCGTCAGACTTGTTTCTCCCACATGACGACCCGGACTTGGAAATCATTGTTGCTAGCGAGAGAAAAAAACGGGAGTAAATAACATGTCCGTCGACAAACGTCAAGCGATCGTTATTATTTTCATCCCTATCTTTCTCCAAAACGTCTTCATTCTCACAATTTACCCTTCTAAATTTTCTAATACTTGATAACCGGATGAAACACTTTAAGACTGAGTGACTATGTTCAAGGCACTCCTACACAACAAACACTCACATATACATGCATGCACACATACTCCTCCTACGTACACATAAACTCATTCTTGCAAGGTTTACTACGAACATTTTTAATGACCTTGTATCAACCAAAATATATTACTTTTATTTATAAAAACCTTAATTGATTGATATGTATATAAATTCTTGTTTCTATTTACAATTTGGTTTTCTTTTTTTCTACCAGTCTTGTAGTGGGCTATCTAACAAGGCCAAATCAAACTAATCTGTTTCAACACATACATTTTATTATAATGGATAACCCACGATAGTATAAGAGAGATTGAGGCTGATTATCACGAACTTTCTCTCGTCCCTCACCTCGGCCTCGTGCCAAACTTGAATTTATTTACACTAAATCTTCCATTACGTCCCTTGTTATGGTATACTATGTACCGAGCACTGAAACTACAAGCTATAACAGGTACCTAGATTTATGAATTTGTATGTACGCCGATGATACCACAGTTTACTCTCGCCTCGATCAAAAATCTGGTTTGGCGACAAAGCTAACCTTGCAGCCGAGCTTGATAAGGACCTCCGTAGTGGACTGGGATAAGAAATGGCTCGTAAATTTTAATGCCTCTAAAACGAAGCTGCTATCAATTAACCATCACAGACAATCGCATCTACCTCCTATTAGCATGGACCAGACTCGCCTCCCAGAGGGTAAAACACTACGCCTCCTTGGTATCACACTTTCAGCGGACCTCTAGTGGAATGACTATATCGAATCCATTACTCAATCAGCTGCTAAGAAAATCGGTTCTCTGTTTTTTCCGTCTGGATCTATCCTGCATATATATAAGTCTACCATATGCCCGTGCATTGAATACTGTTGCTATATCTGGTCGGGTGCCCCTGCTATTCTATTCGGGCTTCTCGACCAAGAGAACGAAGAGTCTGTAATGTAATCGATACCGGCTTGGCAGATCGCCTGCAGCCTCTCTCTTACCGGCGCGACGTGGCCTCCCTGCGTCTCTTCTATAAATACTTTCACGGCTTCTGATCCGAAGAACTTAGATCACAGGTGCCCCCTAGGTACGAATTTGCACGAGAAACTAGATTAGCAACTAGGTCCCACCCTTTTACCGTGAAACAGATAAGATATAACCGTAATTTCTACTCCAACAGCTTCTTTTCTCGCGCTTCCCGACTGTGGAATTCCCTTCCACATGTCTGCTCTCCCGACAGCTACAATCTTCTGGAGTTTAAGTGTAAGGTCAATAGACACCTCCTATCACACTAACTTGCATCTATTCTCCCAACACTCTCACCATCTACCCAACCCTCATTCTCGGAATACTTACCAGTCTATCAGCATCCTTCTGACATTTCCTATATCTAACCCTCCTTTCTCACCACTTTCCCCTCTATGTAAACCCCTGCGCAATAATGGCAGTGAAATGCTTTGCTCGGGGTGAAACAATTATAAAAAATAATGAATATATAATTGTACATGTTAGGTTGGTAGGTTATAAATTGAAGAATATATTTACTAACTGAAAATTGGAATGTTTAATTCAAATCATCTAGCCATCATATTCTTAAAATAATTTCCATTTTTTTTTGTGTGTGTGTTTGAAGTTTTTTTTTGTTAGAATAATAATTTCTATGTGGACATTAAAAGGTCATGTATTTCTCAGTTTCTTCCCCTTACTGAAAAAAATTGTACAATTATGTCACTTGTGATCGCCATACAATTACCTTGCATCTGACAGGATGTCAACACGTTTCAAATATGGGAGAAAAGTTCAGAAAGTTCAACATTGTTTTCTTTACAAATGTGTCGATTGATCAAAAATGACCGTAAAATTAAAAAGAAAATCCCAAAATTTTAGATTCCAAGCAATATGATTTCTGTTTGAAATAGACCAGTGTATTTTGCTTACTGAAAATAGTAAATTTTATTATTTATCTTTCAATTCAAACTAAAATAAAAGTTTCAAGAAAACATTTCTATTTTTAAAACTTGAATTTAAAAGTTAGTTATAAAAAGTGAGTGGAGATACCAGTAGGTACCTCCACAAAATCGCTGAAAAAACAGCATAGTATGAAGGGAAAAGGCCCCAAACTAAGTAAAAACAAAATTTTATCGGCAAAATGTTTATATTATCATTAATAGGATAGATCAAAGCATTTATTCACTATTTTTTAAATTTTAATTATTTCTAACACGTTTGAAATTTTTGTAGAAAGTCTTTTTTTTTCTTACGTTAGTGCAAGACCTAAATTGACGCAACATTTGTAAAGTAAAAAAAAAACGTAATATTGCACAATGCGCTTTTTTAACCGTGAAAGACACATTAATTTGGAAATTCTTGCAAAAACCAAATAATGGTCGGAATGTAATGAAAATTTCCGGACTTATTCATAATTGACTGACATCAATTTTGAAATAATTATTTTGTGTAAAATATTGGCAAAAATATTTTTTTACATATGTTACCCTCCACCAATTAATTTCCAGAAATGCTTAAAAATTCGACAACGGGCAGCGATAAGCCTAATGTAATAAAATTCAGGAGTCATTGGGGAATGCTAATCAAAAGTTGCTTTTTTTTCTCCAATAGAGTCCGACTTTCTAAAAATATGTCCGAATTGCTAAAAATGCAATAACTATGCCAATTTTCTTGTGGATAAACTTCTGATTGCTTATGAACAATAAAAATGAAGCATATGATAATCTGAAAAGAAAAAATATCAATGAATAATTAATTTTTACAATAATTTATTTTCATTTTTTTTCCCTTTTTTATTATAATGATATAAAAATTTCAAAATTATATTTAAATTTCTTCCTCTAATGGGTCGGCTAAATTTCAGTTTAAAATACGCCAGTTTATTATGTTTAGTGGAATTGCTTAATTTAATCTCTTGACTTTCAATTAAAACTAATTTTAAAGCAAAAATATAACTTATTTATTTTTAAAATGTCTTTTAAATATCAGGCATCGGAAATTTATATTGAAAAGTGGAGGTACCTAGACCTATGGTTGGCATAAGACCCCCACCACCCCTAAGCAAGGAAAATAATTTATCGGCAAACTGGAAAATTTTTAAACTAAAATGGCATAATTACGCTATTATTACGTATCTGTCAAAACAACCGGTATAGTAACAAAGGACACTTTTGCTTCATACGCTGAGAAACGAGGCATTGAAGGTGTATTATTGGTTTCAGTTCTTAACTCCTGAAAAGGAGAGAACACCTGACGAAATAATTCAGGCGTTTGATAGATACGCTATAGGGGAAGCAAATGAAACATACGAACGGTACATTTTCCATACAAGGAAAGAGGGGGAGTCGGAAACTGTTGAAGCATTTATTACGGAACTTTTGGACTTTGGTGAAGACGTGTACTTTTTGTGACAATTGTGTTTCATCAGTACATGATACCCATATACAAGCAGAATTACTGAAAATAAGACAGATTTACAAAAATGCATAGACATATGTAAGCTGTCAGAAAACGCTACGCTACAGTCCAGAATCCCGAGACCTGAGTGAGTAAACAGAGTCGATTTCAAGCCAAAGAGAAAACCTTCAGCACAATTTGACAGAGTGTGTAGGGCATGTACATTGCGTCATGAACCGAGTAAAGAGTCATGTCCAGCATTTGGGAAAACATGTTTCAAATATGGTGGGAAGAACCACTTTGCTGTGAAATGCAGATCATCGAGAAAAAAGAATATTCGGACAGGCGAAACACAAGAGGGTGCTGACAATGACAGTAGTAGTGGTTCGCACTATGGACAGGTTGACAGTCTCACGATAAGGGAAAAAGTCAATACTGTAAGACAAGAAATAATAAATGCAGAAATGTTGGTGAAAGGAAAGCCAGTTGTTTCACCAATCAATATATTGGATGAGAAGCATATGATGGGACAAACGCTTGAACACTCTAATAAGTCTCTTGTGATGTGGAATGGGGCAGAGATGAAACCATTAGGGGAGTGTCGGGTTAAAATAAAAAAAAAATAAATGGACAGAAATATGCAGTAAAGTTTGTTATTGTAAACGAGGATTTTCATCCACTATTTGGGGCGAATGCAATTCAGAAGATGTCAATAACGACAAGTTCAAGATGTTTTCCAAAGTATCTCAATTAGATGAATTCAGCAGCCAGCACTCGGACATAATTATAACAGAATTAAGTGATGTGTCCAAGGAATGAACTGGGTCATTTACCCGGAGAGGTACATTTGGAAGCGGATCCAAATGTAACACCTCATGTGGTAGCTGCACGGAGAATACCAGTAGCACTTAAAGGCAAATTCAAAGATGAATTGGAAAAACTAGTAAAAAAGAAAGTGATTAAACCAGTAAGTGAGCCAAAACCATGGGTAAGCGCATTAGCACTGGTGCTCAAGAAAAAGGGGAAACTACGTATATGTAAAGAGCTAAGACCACTAAATAAGGCTCTTCAACGAGAACATTTCCAGTTACATGTATTGGACGATCTACTCCCAGAACTGGCCGACAGTAAAGTGTTCTCTACCCTAATATTTGCCAATCTATATGGTTGGTTTCGGTGGAACGTGTTACCCTTTGGAATAGCTCCAGCTATTGAGATATTTCACAGGATGATATTTAACAATGTGGCTGACTTGGAAGCGGTCATTAACAAGGTAGATGAACATCTGGTGGTTGGAAAAGGCACAACCATAGAAGAAGCAACAGCTGATCATGAAAAAAACTGTTGCAGAGATGTCGCGAACGTGGGATGCGACTGAATGACGGAAAATTGAACTTACGGCAAACATCCATATGGTTCCTGGGACACATGATAACCAGTGAGGATATACGTCCTGGTCCTGAGAAGGTAAAAGCGATAAAGGATATGCCTTGCCCAACAGATAAAAGGAGGACAACGATTGGGGGGGATTTGTGAATTATCTGGCAAAATTTCTACCTCATCTATCCGACGTGGTGGCTCCAATTCGAAATTTAACGAAGACAGGTGTGCCATGGATGTGGTCCGAAATCCATGAAGTGGCTTTTAAGAAAATCTAAAAGCATGGGGGCTCCACTGCTGCAAGAGAGTCAGCCTTTAGCCTATATCAGCCGATCACATACAGACACAAAAACCCGGTATGCACAGATTGAAAAAGAACTGTTAGCAGTAGTCTACGCATGTCAACGCTTTCACCAGTATTTTGTTAACAAGTCACAGTGCTGACCAATCATAGGCTATTGGAAACGATAATGAAAAAAGAATTGGGGATATACCCAAAGTGACTGCATAATATGTTGATGCTTTTGCAGGTTTACAACATTACAACTCTGTACTACCCGGGTAGGAAGATGTTCCTTGCAGATCCACTGTAAAGGGCATGCATCCATGGCGTGAACAGTGAACATATGGATGACGAGAATGATGTCAAGGAAACTGAATATATTTCGGTGACAGTGAGAAGTCTGCTTAAATTACGCTCCGCCATGAATGAAGACAGATGTATGCAGCAATTGCAGCGGGTAATTGTCGAAGGATGGCCAGAAGACAAGGCAAATCTGGACCCAGAGGTATGACCATATTTTAGCATGCGGAATGAAATGACTGTACAAGACGGGCTAATTTTCAGAGGAAACCGAGTAGTAGTCCCGATGACTCAGCGGACCGTATTGAAAGAAATGTTACATTCTACACACGTAGGGGACGAAAAATATTGCAGAAGAGCAAGAGAATGCTTGTACTGGCCAAACATGAACAGTGACATCAGAGATTAAGTGTCAACATGTTCCACTTATAGGGTGGACTTGAAGAAAACAGCAGAATCACGCCCATTACTATCATTGATCTATCAGCCATCCCAGGAATATGGCGAGGTACCAGCGAATGCGGGATCGGTTGTAAAAGACATTTCTAACCCACAAACAACTCGACAGGAAAGTGATAGAAAAGAAAGGGTGAGACTGACACCATCCCTAACAAAACCAAATCCAGAAAGGGTGGGGACGACAAGGTCAGGAAGACTAACAAGAAGTCCTGCAAGATTTAAGGACTATACATCATAATTAGAGTCCGAAGTGAAAAGGGCAGAATAATCCCTGTCAGGCAAGAGGGGAGTCAGCCCGATGAATGCCTAGGTCACTAGGACTGTGTGAATATGTTTTCATTTATAGTTACCTTTATTATTATAATCATTTTTCTGTGTGTGTTTTAATTTTTTTTGTTCAGAAGAGAGAAGATGTTGCATGAGAGACTGAAGTAGGGTCTTCACCGTTTCATTGAAGGACCTTCTCCGGTGTTGCAGGTTTGGGGCCCCTGAATAAACAACCATAATATACAACAGATGTGTTCGTTGTGTTGTCTTTTATCCATAAACATCCTCAGATAAAACTTAATGAAAGAGTTGAATTCCTTGCATTCACTTACACACAAATAGAGTTGGGAAATGCATTAATCCGTCTCTTCCCTCCAGTTATGGGTTAAATAACAGGCTAGACAGGGTTCTATAGCCTTGGCTGTCAGCAATTCTACCGCAGAAAGTAATGACAACTTACTACGTGATAAACTTCTGCCCACTCAGTCATGTCTCTTTCGAGACATGGTCGTTCAAGCGTGTACCACGTATAGCATTTAACAGACTGACTGATTTTCATGTTAATTTTATGAACTACACTTCCATGTTGGAAGAGAGCATTTGAAGGTTTTTCCACAATAGATTGAGATTACTTTCTGCAGTAGACTCTTTGCCAACCAAGGCTATAGAACCCAGTCTCTCCTGCTATTTTCTTTGCTGGGAGAAGAGACTAATTAATACCAAATGTATTTACACATAAGTGAATATAATGAATTTAAACTCGGTTCTCCATTCCCTCAATCCGAGCAACTATCCTTTCCTCCACCTTGCCCCGACTTAGGTTTTATTACAATTCTAAATTCTCTTCAGTGGTTATTACCATTTGGAACTTTTGAAAGAAAGAATGTCATTCAGCCTGCATATTCAGACTTGTATCAGTCAGTTAGGTTCCCATTGGGATACACGCTACGGCGATCATGTCTCTTTCAAGACATAACTAACTGGGCAAATTTTCCCACAGTAGGTTACCAACCAAGGCTATAGAACCCAATTTATCCTGTTATTTCACCCATAGCTGGAAGGAAGAGACGGATTAATATTTTTCGCAAGGGTATTATTTGCACGTAAGTGAATTCACTGAATTCAACTAGAAATTGAACTAGGCTCTCCGATTTCTCATTCCAAGGTGATATCCGCAACACCACAACGCACGTCAGTGAAAATGTAAAATTTACATGAGACAACTACACTGCTTAAACAAGTAATGATTCTTGGATATTTAAATAAATCATTTGTTTCAACAACATTTCCATTTAATATTAAATATAAAAATAACTTTATTATGTCGGGGTATTCAAAGCCCTTCGCGTCGACTGTTGCTTTTGCTAGTGAAAGCGTAATACCATTTTGCTCTGTAATAAAAATATTTTGATCTTTCCTCTTAATAATAATTGGGTTCTATAGCTTTGGTTGGCAACAAACATACTGCAGAAAGTAATGGCAACCTACTGCGAGAAAATCTTCTGCCAGTCAGTCATGTCTTTCAAGACATGATCACCCAAGCGTGTATCACATATGGCACTTAACTGACTTAGTTGCTGGTAAATAGCAAATGCCCCATTAGTCAATCTCAAGGCAAGTTCCACTTTTATATTCATTCAGTACCTGCTTGTCCGGTCACTGAACCATCAAATTCAGGTATCAACTTTATGTCACACATCATACCTCTCATGATACTGAAATCGTTTGTAGAATTTTGAAGGTACAAACTTTGATACAGAAACTGTTCATCTCAGGAAATTCTCCTTTACATCTTTACGTTGAGTAACAACTCAAAGCCAAGTTACCAGTCACATGCAGCACCTGTTTAGGTTGAGATGTCAGTGATTGGTGGAGGTGCAACCTAAAATTTGCATGATGTTTTCATGAACTTATATCAATACCTTGTTCCAGGAGAGATGATTTTAGTCAAATTTACTTGTCTTTTTCGCCATCCTAATTAACGGATTAATATTTTTTGCAAGGGTATTATTTGTACGTAAGTGAATTCACCGAATTCAACTAGAAATTGAACTAGGCTCTCCGATTTCTCATTCCAAGGTGATATCTACAACACCACAACGCAAATCAGTGAAAATGTAAAATTTACATTAGACAACTACACTGCTTAAACAAATAATGATTCTTGGATATTTAAATAAATCATTTGTTTCAACAAAATTTGCATATGATATTAAATATAAAAATATCTTTCTTATGTCGGAGTATTCAAAGTCCTTCGCGTCGACTGTTGCTTTTGCTAGTGAAAGCGTAATACCATTTTGCTCTGTAACTGCCAAGAAACCTACTGCTTTTAAATCCTTAGAGACCAAATTGTGACTAACATAGCTTAACTGATATTCCACTGAGTACAGATTACTTTAAAACTTTATAAATTATTACAATTTTAAAAAATTAAAATAATTATTTTGAAATTTCATTATTAATCTAAAATTTATTTTCTTCAGGCTATAATGTCCCTAATTTATTATAGTGGTTAAAAGCTTATCAACTTAAATAATGTCATAGTTTAATGCATTTTTTATTTTACTATTAAAAGCAGATTTTTGGAAAGAGAGGCCAAAATAATAGATGATTTACATTCCCTAATGAGTCCTGCGTTTAACTAATAAAACCAATTTAGCCTACAAAATTTAATCTCTTGAAAAGCTGGTAACAAATGTAAAAAAATATTTTTACGAATATTTTTTTAAAATAATGATTTCAAATAAGTTTCATTTATTTGTGAATAAGTCCTGAAAGTTTCATTAAAATCCGGCAATTATTTGATTTTCATAAGCATTTCGAAATTAATGTGTTTGTCACTGGAAAAAAAGTGAGTTATGTTTTCCATTGTAAATTCTTGTAATGATTTGACTCCCCGCTAACAGAAATAAAAACAAGAATTTCAACAAAATTTCGAACGTGTTAGAAAGGATTTAAAAACTTTTAAAAATAATTAAATATATTTTGATCTTTCTTCTTAATAATAGTATAAACATTTTGATGGAAAAAAGTTCGTTTTTATTAATTTTGGAATTTTATTCTTCATACTCTACTGTTTTTTCACTTGGTTTGATGAGATAGGTCACCATTTTCTTCACTAGACTACTCCCTGATTACATGATTAGAAATCAATTAGCTTGAAGTAAGGCTTTTATCATAGTGCTTCATCCTAATGAGACCATCTTCAACGCATGTGTTGGGGAGTTATCTCCTGAGGAGTCATCAGGCATATTCTGAACCTCTGCATGCGTGGAAGCATCAGATGCATTGAGCTCAATTATCTGATCACTTTCAGACGGTAAATCGTTGTCAACGTCACACATAGATGTACTAAAATTATTCATCCGTCTCGTCCCTCCAGCTATGGGTTAAATAACATTACAGATTGGGTTGGCAACAAATATATTGCAGAAAGTAATAGCAACCTACTGCGAGAAAATCTTCTGCCCAGTCATTCATATATGTTTCAAGACATGATCACCCAAGCGTGTATCACATATGGCACTTAACTGACTTAGTTGCTGGTAAACAGCAAATGCCTCATTAGTCAATCTCAAGGCAAGTTCCACTTTTATATTCATTCAGTACCTGCTTGTCCGGTCATTGAACCAGCAAATTCAGGTATCAAATTATGTCACACATCATACCTGTCATGATACTGAAATCGTTTCTAGAATTTTGAAGGTACAAACTTTGATACAGAAACTGCTCATCTCAGGAAATTCTCCTTTACATCTTTACGTTGAGTAACAACTCAAAGCCAAGTTACCAGTCACATGCAGCACCTGTTTAGGTTGAGAAGTCAGTGATTGGTGGAGGTGCAACCTAAAATTTGCATGATGTTTTAATGAACTTATATCAATAATTTGTTCCAGGAGAGATGATTTTACTCAAATTTACTTGTCTTTTTCGACATTTGTGTGTAATGCGCTTTCATTTCGATTGTGTTACACTGTTTTAACTGAACAACAAAATACAAAATCTGAGTAAGTTGAAAAAGAAATTCCAACAGATTTGTTTTGAACACTAAGAAACCAGCTTGATTTTGTTTCGTTTCATATTCTGGTTTGAAAGGTAAGTGGAAAAAAATAAATAATTTTTAAATATTTTTTTTTTTACTGATTTCCCACGCCACATTTCATTTCGTTATTCCTCATTAAAAAAATGAAATCCAGATATTTATTTAAGATAAACCAAAAGAAAACTTTTTACATTTTGTAAAATTCGTTTCGAAGTTTATTTAATTCTATTTAAGTATAGTAGACAACTGAAAAATATACCTTTTGGGAGAAAAACATTTTCAAAAATTTTCCGTTAATTCATTTCACTTTGGTTTTCTTTAACAAGTTTGCTTAGGCGTCACTGATGGCAAAAAAAATATTTGCCACTTTTCAATACATAACGTCGAATAGAAAAATTGGTCAATTGTTTTCATGGGAGGGGAGAATATTACTCATCTTGTAAAAACCCGTATTAATAAAATTATTTCCTTCAACATTGGGTTGGTTTTGGTACCCCTACTCCATGTGCTATTTTTCGGGCAACAACAAAAACTTTTCGGTACATCGACAAATTCACTGAAATAAACAACACCGAGCATAATAAAAAAAAATTGTCAAAATGTTTATGATTAAGAGGAAAGACTAAAGTATTTTAAAATTATTTAATTCTTTTAAAAATCCTTTCTAAAACGTTTGAAAGTGAGAAAGAAATCTCTTTTGTTTGTTTTTTCTTTTCGACAGCTATCTATTAAAAAGATTACGATGGATTAGCACTGTTTTGTCCTGTGAAAAACCCAAACACTGTAATATGAAGATTTTTGCAAATATGAAATAATTGCTTGATTTTTTTTTAAATTGTCAAGACTTATAAAAATTAAGTTTTTAATATGATTATTTGAATAAATATTGGTAAAAAATATTTTAACACATGTTACTCCCCACCCCCACTACAATTAGTGAAATTTCTAGAAAATTCAATACTACCCAGAAACTTCGTTTCATTATTAGTTAAATGAAATACTTAGGAAATAAAGTAATCTTTATCTCCACTAAAATCGTACTTTTTTCATCAAAAAGTTTATGAAAGATCAAGATATTTTTAATTCATTTTTTTAAAACTTGTAATGCCTTCTTACACGGTCAAAAATTTGGTAAGAATTATTGTTTTGAATGTTAGCGGATAACCAAATCCATATGAAATTTTAAAAAAGTATTATTACAATTCGTTTTTTTTTCTTTTTTTTTTTTTTCGATGACCAACATATTAATTTGGAAATTCTTGCAAAAATCAAATTGTCGGATTTCAGTAAAATGGCGGACCTGAAATATACGACAACCACGTTTCTTTTTGCCGTTTTTAATTTTTTTCATCGCAGTCCTATTGATTAACTAGATTTCGATTAACAAAAAAAAAATTCTGGAAGAATTGCAATATATAAACAAATTTTGGTGTGGGAGGGTGTCAGTTTCTGATACAGCCTTAAAGTAATTCGATCCAACATTTTCGATCCAATCGCGTTGGGATCGCTTTATGTTAACTGTTTTGGGAGGTGTTCTTCCTCTTTGGTCATAGCCTTGGGGTCTTTTTTTTTTTTTTTAACGAGTTGTTGATCTTGTTCTTGTCATTCTCACGTTTTCTTCATAACTTACGATGGCATCTTCCTCTGAAACTCCAAGAATAGCTCTATTGAAGAATTTCCAAAAGGATTCAGTCACTGAATATACGATTACCCAAAAGTTAATTGCACATAGCATGCCCACAGGAACACATCTTGCTAAAGGCATGTGCAAACTTCAAAGCGGATAAGGCTTGCTGGAGATGTTCCAAATGCAAAGAAATTATCCATTAGAAATGCGACATTTTTTGATAAGTCCAAATTGTAACTCCACGTGATATTCCAACTAATTTTTGATTTCGTCTACCAAGTACCGGTGACCAGTTCAGCGACATTGAACGGAGTTTCATTAAATTCTGCGATTCAGTGTAATGAATATTGCAGAGACGCCTGTACAAGCAAGATGGAGAAAGACCGAAAACTGATGGGTGTCCCTGGACATGAAGTCCATTTGGAAATAGTTTCCTTGAAACTTAAATGAAATAACTTGGAAAAAATATGCTATTGAAACCACACTCCCCAAAAAAGTTTGGATATGCTATATTGAAAACACACGCACACAAAATAAAAATTATTGGACATAGTTTCCTTGAACATAGTTTCTTTGTACAGGCTATTGAAAACCCAATTTTAAAAAATTGGACATGCTATTGAACCCCGCCACCCCACAAAAAAAAAATCTTCGTATAATTTTTTTGAAATAGGAAGAAAAAAATAACAATTTGATATTTGAAACAAAAAAATGGTATGTAAAACACGAAGAAAAAATTCACCTGCTCTAAAAAAATTAAACATACACATGTTTTATTTCATTACTTTCTTACAAGTTGAAAAATATCGAGGCCAGTGTTTCCGAATTGAAGGATTGATTTACTATAAATTTGTATGAAAAATTGCCCCAACCACCACCAATTTGTTTTAATATTGAAATTTTAGCAAAGTTTTTATGTCGTTGGTGAAGTTTCAGGTGTAAAAAATAACATTTAACTGAAAAACGGTTTTTAAAAAAATTATAATTTACAGTTGACGGTCCAGGCAACTGATTTCAAAATAGTGATCGATTTAATTTCGCCTTTTATGAGAAACTGAGCCCTCCCCACCAATTTATTTATTGTACTTTTTCCATTATTTTAAATTTATATTTTTATTTCTTTTAATTGTTTTTTTTATAATCGTAAAGCTTAGTGGGTAATAAATAGGACTGCGGTGAAAAAATTGAAAAAATTTGAGAACAATTGAAAAACGGTGAAAATAAATGTGGTGGTATTTTACTTCAGCTCTGCCAGTAAAACTTGCAATAATTATTTACAATTGAATGAAATTATTTTTTAAATTATTTTTATAATTCTTTATGTACTTCTGTTACCCACCTCCATGTATTGTAAATCCATAAAATTTTAAGAAATTAATTTTTCTTGCGAAAATTGGTTTTATTACTTAAACGCAGGAATCTTTGTGGAATGCAAATCCTCTAATATTTCCTTTGAAAATGTTTGATTTTATTTCTGAAAATCTGCTCCTAATAGTAAAATAAAAAATGCACTATAACTGACATTTAATTTGATCAGCTTTTCATTGATTTAATATATATTATAAATTAGAGAAATTTGTCTGATAAAAAAGAAAGTCGGTTAAGAATGAAATTTTAAAAGAATCGCTTTCATTTTTTTTTTAATCATAATAATTTATAGTTTCAAAAGTATTTTAACAATACTGCAAAGATTTGTTAGTTTATAAATTTACAAAACAAAAATTCTATTTACTAATTAAAAAGTTTAATAGCATTCGTAGTGCCTTCTTATTTTTTAATTATTTTCGTTTGTGTATATAAAGATCTTTATATTTCCTTTTTTGTATGGTAATCTGTGTAAATTAAAAGGTCGTGTGTTTCAGGGTTTCATCCTCTTGCAGGAAAACATTTGTACAATTGTCATTTGTGAACGCCAAACACGTATCTTGCATCTCAAACCTGTCTAATCTGTCAACACATTCGGTAGAATGGTTAGACAGTTGAACTCTGTATTTAAGAAATACATTTATTCTAAATTTCCTGCTATAAGTAATACTTGAGCAAATCAGATTAATTAAATATTAAATTTGATAAATTGCCAAACATAACATGTCACAGATGTACATTTTATTTTCGCAAGATTTTTAAACCAAGAATTGACTTTTGTGTTGATCACTCAAAAATGGCCATTATTGAAACTTTTTTTTTGCCAAACACTGGCTGTTTTTCAAAAGATTTATCCGAAATAATCAAATAAAAAATGCAATAAAACTATTAAAGAATCTTTTAATTGCTTTTATAAATAATATATATCAAGTTTATCCATATCATGAGGAAAAATTATTTTTCGATTATTAATGAATTTTTGCTTGAATTGTTTGTATTTTTTCTTTGTCAAAGATGATTATAAAGTTTCAAACATTTTACATTTTTTAGAAAGTGTCTGCATTCAGTTATTAACTAAATACTATATTTAATTGAAAATTGGAAAACTTTTTGCAAATCATTTCACACTAAGATTAATAATAATTATTTATTTTTTATGTAGAATAGTTGTTTTAATATGGGTTCTTCTAAAGGACATATCATTAAAAGGCTATGTGTCGTTCCTTCTATTAAATTTTCACTTAGATTTCGTAAGTTTGTCAATTCTGGTCAACAATGCATTGCTTGTCAGCACATCTGACAGCAGCCATTTCACACTTCAGAAAAATAAAACCACCATAATTAAAAAAAATAATGTATTCAAAATTTCATACTGTAAGTAATACTTGTTTCAAATCAGATTAATTTAAGTTGAAATTTGCTAATTTTGCCAAAACAATATGTCACAGATGTATATTTTATTTTTGCAGGATTTTTGAAACTAAGAAATAGCTTTTGTTTTCAAATTTGTCAATGTAATGTCTATTTGAAATATATGAAAATATTTTCCTGACTGAAAATAATTAAATCATTTAATTTAAAGTGAATGCTTCAAGAAAGAATTTCCTTTTAAAAATTCACTTTCAAATTTAGGTAATTAAATTTAATGGCGTTTTTTTTTCTTTTTCATATCAGTGGACATTAAAAGAAATATCAAAACTCTGCAAATTATCTGGTTATACTTAAATTTTCAGTCTTCATTTATTGATAAATGAAATTTATAATAATTCATTATCATTTATTTTTTACCTTTTTCATTTTGATGATTTACAGCTAACACAAGATTTCTATAGGGTGTATGCACATCTTATTGTGATAAAAAGCACATCGAATTGGAAATTCTTGCAAAAACCAAATAATTGTCAGGTTTTAACAAACTTTTCCGTGTGTTATGGTTTTCTTCTGCATGAAATGGACTCCTCTTCTGACGATATATAATGCGTGACTTCGGGGGACGCAGTAAAAATATGCAGTTGAATCTAATTACGAGTCTGGCAATAAGCAGCGTTATAATACCTTTCAGACTTCCTTATTTCTATTTACTGATTAACACTTCCTTTGTACATATGTTCTTGTTATGCTAATATTGTTTTGAACCTACCTTCTGTTTTCACCACAAAACATCCACAACAAATTAGTGACAAAAGTTTATGACATAGATTTACACTAGGATTTGTGAAGACCACCGTGAGTAAAAAAAAAAACTTTGAAAACTCTAGTTTTCGTAAGGTACTACTTGAAAAGAAAAGACACGAAATGGAGTTCAAAAACATTTTATTTGAGCAAGTAAAGTACCAGAATGCACAAGAAAAAATGGAAAATTATCTTCAAATTCAGAAGGGAAATCAAGACAGATCAAATTTTAGAAGCAAGTGTTGGAACTAATTCGATGAACGAATACCAGTGAAAATGAAATTCCTTTTGCACAAGACACCATTTGGAGTGTGATAGAGAATTTTACATACGCGCCCGAGAAACGCATAACATTTGCGTCTTAATTTAAAAGATATGAGGATATTTATGATACAGGATTTAATGTTGTTCTGAAGGGTTAGCACTTCCTTTTTTCTTGTCTCAAAGTCATGTTCGCAAAGATTAATGGAGGGTGTGGAATTGTTATCAAAAATTGAGCTTGTAAATGCTTATTTACAAATTCCTGTTGAAGAGTTGATTTCGAAATTATTAACAGGAATCGTGGATTAGATAAATTCGAACGTTTACAATTTGGTGTCAAGGTAGCACCAACAATATTTCAACAAGTCATAGATACCATGCTTGGTGGACTTGATTTTGCGTTTGCGTATGTAGACGATATTCTAATGAAAAACCAAAGCAGTCTAACATAAAGATCATGTACACAAAGTTTTTCCTAAAATCCAAAGGTACTATTTAAAAATTAATGACAAAATGTAATTTTCTATATTTAATTATTTGCATGGAAGAAATCAAATACATATTATACATAATTGACAAGGATGGTACAAGACTGAATCCTGAAGGGTCTATCATGATTAATGACATACCGGCACCCAATAACATTGCTTCATTACAGCGCTTCCGAGGACTAGCAGATTATTACTAGGCATTCATACAGGGGCCCAACAATATTTTTCGGACACTTTGAAAAAAGTACTTCAAGGTGGTTAATAGTGCCAAAAACTTTTGAGATTGTAAGTACGTTGTTGAGGAGTGAAAATCCACTACTAGTGTAATCATTTTTTTAGTTTGGCTTTGATAATTTTAATTTGTGATTTTTGCGAAAACTTGCGCGACACTATTTTTCGGACATGAAAAAAAATCCTATTTTATTAAGAGCTAAGTTCATGTATATGTTGCTGTATGCAAATTTTGTGCTTGTACACATAGCTGTCATCATTAGAATCAATTATCTGTTCTATTTTACTGGCAAAACAATTAAGTTTAATGAGGTAAAATACATTCAAAAGAAGTCGTTTGGTTGGCACGGAAGAAGCAGGATGATGGCCTCAGCATTAGAAGGATCGCCGTGGATTTGAAGCTGTCGAAATCAACGGTCGAATACATGCTGAAGACAAACTCCGAGCGGAAAAAGAGAGGACGGAAAAGATCAATTGGCAAGAGGACTGTGACACGGCTTTTGACATCTGGATAAAAAGTTACAGCAAGAAAAGTGAAGGAGAAATGTGAATTGGATGTAAACGTCCGAACAGTACAAAGAACGCTGCATAGGATTGGTTTGAAGTATGCAAAGGCTAAGAAAAAAATTACACTAAGAAAGAAACTCAAAGGAGCAAGACTGGAGTGTGCTAAAAGGTGGTTAACAAAGCATGTTGACTTTAAGAAGGTTATATTTACTGATGAGAAGCGTTTCAAGTTTGATGGGTCCGATGGATGGTGTACTTGGTCGAGAAGGGGTGATCCTGCTGTACTGAACAAACGACAGATGGGAGGAGGAGGAGTTATGGTTTGGGGTATAAACTTTGCTAATGGAAATATATGGTTGGAGTGGCTGAATGGACGACAGAACAGCGAAAGCTACAAACAGTTGCTGGACGAGAAAGCCCTACCGAGGATAAGAAGAGAGATAGGGAAAGATTTCGTTCTATAGCAAAACAATTGCAGCATCCATGTGTCAAAACTCATGAAAGAATGGATGGCTAAAGTGAATATGACTATGGAATGGCCTGCAAAAAGCCCAGATCTAAATTTAATAGAAACTGTTTGGGAAATGCTTGCGCAACTTGTCTATGATGGACCTGAAATAACGAAAGAGGCTCAACTATAGGAACGGATACTAGATGCCAAAAAACAACTAATAGAAACACGTAGACATGTTATTGTGCATATGTTTGATCATTATGAAGAGATTGATAAAAGATATTGAGAAGAAAGTTCATATTACATACTATTAACAGTTTTTCAACGATGTCCGAAAAATAAATGTCGCGTGTGTTTTGTAAAAAATGATGAAAAATATTTTTCCTTACCTAATCGATTTTCTTCCATTTTTATTATAGGTATTGTCTTTATGTTTATGCTATTCTATTGAAGGATTTTCGCCACTCTATGGTACTCGGAAAGTCGAATTCTAAAGTGTCCGAAAAATATTGTCGGGCCCCTGTACCAATTATGCTCGATTTGTTTGTTCCCTTTAATGAATTATTTAAAAAAAAGATAAGCCCTAGATTTTGACAGCAAAATCCCAGCAGGAATTTGAAAACATTAAGGAAATTCTTACGTCAGACTTGTTTGTTACTTAATACCAGCCGGACTTGGAAATCATTGGTGCTACCGATGGTAGTTCGTATGGCGTAGGAACATACATTCTTCACAAAATGACTAGAACTATAAAAACTCGAAAACACCTTCTTTGAGAGTTTTGCTTCCTGTAGAAAAAAATTAATTTCAGATTGGAAAAAAAAAAGCAGTTGAGATTTTATTCACTGTCGCAAACTTCCACCACTATATTTCTATTTGGCAATTCTCTCTACAGACAGACCACAAGCTATTACTCAGTATTTTTGGCCCCAAAAAAGGTTTGCCTATACATAAAACCAACAGACGTAAGTGATGTGGTACAATACTGTTGAATTCATTTTAGAATTGAGTACTGTAATGTTTGGTTTTGGAGACAATCAATGCTTGCTAAACATCGACTACCACCATTGTGTGTCCACAGGGTGGATGATGATTAATGGGAGAGCGAAGACTAACCTTGCTAGCCTGCTTGGCGTCCCTTCTTATCCTGTTCCCTTCCGGATCCGCAGGCACCGTAACCCCTGTAACACCAAAAGTTATTTTACTTTCACTGGTCAGAACATTACGAGTGCGTGTCAACGCAAAAATTCGGGCATGCAGATGGCGTCAAGATTAATTCCCAAGTACAAAGAACCACTGGAACATAAAGTGCTTGCCTCTCTTCAGTCTGAAGGAGAATTAAATCTACTCTTTGTAATACTGTAAAGGAATTTCCAGTGACTCTGAATCAAATAATTCAAATTTCTTTCCATGATGAATATATTAAGTTAAGGAAATAAAAGCTATGGATATTTTTCTAAATGCGATGGTGATGTTACGAAGGGGACATTTTGTGATTCCATGTTGCCATTATCACTCCAGAAACACATTTTTAAAAATTTTCACGCTGGCCATCCAGGGAGTACTAAAATGGAAATTTTGATGTATAGCTATGTCTGTTGTTTTTTTAAAAATAAAGACAACTAATCTTTTTTGGAGATGGGTATGATAAAAAAAATTAGGTATATGATTTATATAGTAAAGGGTCCCCAATTCAGACATAAATGACACATAAATCAACTTAGAAAACGCCTAACTGATGAGGCTGGTAATGGGTTTCCTGAGAAAACAGCGATGGGTGTAATATATGACACTATTAACATTCCAATTCCTCTCAAGATTCACGAAATACGCCGTTCGAAAAGAAAAAACAAATAAATTAATAATAGTGGTCAATCCAAAGCGAAAAAGAATGACAGTAGATTGTAAGCATAATTAATGATTTCAAATAACTATTTACTAAGTTTTAAAATAATAAATTTTAAACTCAGCAATAGCTGTTAGACTCGTAGATATCTCGACGAATTCTCTGAGAAAAAGAGCATAGTATGAAGAAAAAAAAAGGCACCAAAACGAAATGAACATGAAATTTTTCTATCACAATTTTATTAAGAGGAAATATGAAAGTATTTTTAATTATGTTAGAATGTTTTAATCAATACCAACACGTTAGGGATTTTAGTAAAAAAAAATTCTTGTTTTGATTTTATCAAATGTTGACCAAATCGTTACCAGAGTTTTCAATGGATAATGTAATGGTAACTCTGTTTTACCGATGAAAAACACATTTAATTTTGTAATTCTTGCAAAAATCAATTGTCGGATTTTCATGGAAATTTATGGAATTATTCACAAATGAATGACAGTATTTTTGAAATTATAATTTTTATGAAATCATGCTAAAATATTTTTTGTTGCATTTGCTACCCCCTCATCCACGTGAATTCATGAAATTTCAGGAAATAAAATTTTGTAGTGAAAATTTCCTTTATTAGGTAAAAAACGCAGTACTCATTGGAGAATGTAAAGAGTGTATTATTTTTGTTCACACATTTGCCTGTCTTTTTTTTTTTACAAAACTTTGCTCCAAATAGTAAAATAAAAATGCAATAAAATTATATTATTTAATTAGATAAGCTTTTAATTGCATTTATGAATATATATTAAGGACACTATCAATCAGTCAGTTAAGTGCCACACGTGATACACACTTGGATGATCATGTCTCGAAAGAGAAATGACTGAGTAGGCAGATTATCCCACAGTAGGTTGCTATTACTTTTGTGGTAGACTGTTTGCCAGCCAAGGTTATGGCACCCAATCTGTCCTGTTATTTAGCCCATAACTGGATCAAAGACACTGATAAATATCTGCTCTAAGGATATTTGCACGTAGTCCAAAGAAAAAGTTTACATTAATACGGAAATATTAAAAGAATATTTTTCACTTTCTCTTTTGTTATTATAGAAATTTATAAAATTTCAAGATCTTTTCATTGTTGCGTATAGCCCACCGTTTAAAAGAAAATAGGCATGTTTATAAATATAAAAAATATTCAAAATTCTTTTCAAAGGAATGTGTGATTTCACTAAATTTAATTACTTAATAACAATGCCTCATAACAGGTGCAGAATTTTTTAAGTGACTTATAAATTTATAAATTATTTTAATTAAACTTTTAAAATAAAAAAAAATACAATTCTTGGAAAAATTCATTATTCATTGAAAAAGATATTTTTCTGAGGGGAAATGATGTCCATATGTCTTTTTTTTTTCTTTTTTTTTTATAAACAGAAACGCTTTTCTATTTAAATAATGTTTTAGATTGATTGCAGTTTTTAATTATCGAAAAAGCTCTTTCTTCTGAAGAAAATGATCTCATATAATTTTGATAAAAGGGAAAACGGCTTTTCTACATAATGTTTTAGTTTGATTGCATTTTATATTCTGTTTTAGAGCAGCATTTTGGTAAAGGTGTAACTGCTTGAGATAAAGAAAATATTTACTTCTTCTGAAGTGTCCTGTTTTATTTAATTTTCTTCAACTAATATAAATACGAAACTGCACAAAATTTAATTTCTGAAAATTTTATTAAGTGGGAACAATAGCTGTTAAAAAATGTCAGTAATTTAATTAATTTGAATAAATTCTGAAAGATTAATTAAAATCCAATACTTATTTGCATTTTGAAAGAAATTTCCAATCATGTTTGTCTTTTTTTTCTTTTCCATTGTTTGATTTGTTGTCCTCATTTTTCTTGCCATGTTTATTACGTTTTGTCCGTCGTATGCTTTGGCGTTCTTCTTTCTCAAGGACACATGGCACAGAAAATATAGGCAGTTGTTAGTTCCTGTGGGTTCAATACCAGGCTACTGCAGTTGTGAAAAATAACTTATGCTAATGGTGGTTAGGAGCAATTGTCTGTGATGGTTAATAGGTAGCAACTTCATTTTGGAAGCATTAAAATTCACAAGCTATTTTTTACCCCAGTCCGCCATGGATCGGAGATCCTTTGCAAGCTCAGCAGCGAGGTTTGCTTTGTCAGCCTCGGCAGATATTTGATCGATGTGAGAGTAAACTGTAGTGTCGTCTACTTGGGATCTTATATCTGGGAGATCGTTAATGCAGATAAGGAAAAGCATAAGACCTAGAATAAAGCCTTGAGGGACACCCGCGTTCGTATGATAGTATTGGGAGGTATGTATGTTTAATGTTACCTTCACTGTGCAATTTGAAAGGAATGACTGGATCAGGTCAAACAATTGTCCAGTTATACCATAACCTCGCAGCCTGCATAGAAGGCCAGCATGCAAGAGTCTGTCGTACGTTTTGAAAATATCTAGGGCAACAGTTCGGGCTTCGCCGTTCTTGTCAAGAGCCTGGTGTATATACTCAGTGATAGTTTTGAACATATCAGCAGTAGACATGGCAAAGTGGAAACCATCCTGTTTGTCAGAATATTCTGTGGGCTGTGAGATGTTGAACCACCACGGCGATGATGATGGCTTCGAACACTATGCCAAAAACAGGTAGGAGGCTAATCGGTCAATCATTAGAGTGGTCAGAGTGTTCAACTGTGTTTTTTATGTACTGGAACCACGGAGGAGGACTTCCAGCAGGCAGGAAAGCAAGACGCTGAGAGGTAGTAGTTATAGAGTTTGAGAGAGAATAGAGGAGAGTTCAGGGGGAATATTTATTCCGAAAAATGATTGGGATTCCGTCACCGCCGCTCGCTTTATGGTGTTTAAGATTTCAAATTATTTTAGAGACAACCGAGGGGGTGATGTGGATATCATTCAGTTAGGCTTCAGTTTGGGGTGAGAATATGGGTACAGATACTCCAGAAGAGTCCATTGTCGAGTTGGTGGAGAAGCTGTGACCGAAACACTCAGCCCTATTTGCTGTAGAAGTAGGGACCTCATATTTGTTAATTCTAGGGGGGATTGCGGGTTTGCTATTGTATAGTACACATTTACAGAGCCTCCCGTAGTCTTTAGAACCTAACTTATGGGATGCTATGCGTTGCTTCATTCTGGCCGCATACAGCTTGGCTTCTTTAAGTATCTTCTTTCACTGCTTACTTAAGGTAACTTAATCTCTCCAGAACTCTCCAGAACTGTATTGAAGAAACAAAAAGAAGATAATTTTTGAAATTCTCTTAACTTTTTTCTGTCAGCCAGCCTGCAACTTGGTGAGTTTAGCCAGTGTGATGTTATTTTTTATTATTTTTTTAATTATTTATTTATTTATTTTGATTTGTATTTTTTATTTTATTTTTTTCGGTTCTTATCTTTTCTGCCTAATTTTTGTGTAAATTGTTGTTAATTATCAAATTTAGGTTTGACTTATACTAAGTTAAATCTTAATTAACTTCAGTTACACATTTATTCTTTTTTTTAATTGGAGTAGATAGTACCTTCTATCGCCCGGTCTCACACTCCACCCCCTTCTTTTGGACAGGAGTAGAGGTGATCGCCTTGTTTTTTGTTTAGGAAGGGGTTCCCGGTTCATCTCTCTCTTTTTCGGTCTTTATGTCGGTTCGGCTGGAAGCTTTTTGCAGTTGGTGAGTATGGTGGCAAAGTCTCTTCATTCTGAGGGTACCGGGTTGGCAGTTTCCTGGTTGCTGCTTCCGACTGGTAGTTAGGAGCCCGAACTCTTGCGTAGCGTCTCGAGAGGCTGCTCTGATCAACAGTTGAATAATATCGGGGTTCCTGTAGTGCCATTTCGCGCATGGACGGGCGTCCCTGCATGAATTTCCGATGGGCAACACCGAGGCCACATTATGCTGCAGGCGGCGCCATTCTCCATCCTTCACCTGCTGCAATTAACGACCATCTGACCCTACTCTAGACCTCTCTCTATCCACAACTACAACCAACATGAAATTTAACAAACAAAATAGCAAGCCTAAACCAGCTAGTCGTAAATCGCCCAAACCTATCTGCGTTACCTTCACAAATATACGAGGTATTCGCAGTAACTTTAATAGTGTAGAGTCTTTCCTTCTAACTAACTCACCCGATATCTTAGCTATATGTGAGACTAACCTTGACCCTTCTATCCCCTCTTCAGAGCTGTTCGTTCCTGGTTACCTTCCTCTCTTCAGGAAGGACTCCAATGTCCATATGCATGGGCTTGATGTATATGTCAGCGAACAACTCCCCCTAGCCAGGGTCACATCTCTTGAATCCCCTGATCATTCCTTCATGTGCTTCCGTCTCTCACTTCTAAGCTCGGTTAGCTATCTCTTCTTCCTCTACCGCTCCCCCTCCTCCTCTGACTGTACGTTACTTGATTGCATCTCGACTAACATCGACAGGGCCATTTCTTCTCACCCATCTGCCCATATATTTGTGTTTGGCGATTTTAACGCCCACCACACCAAGTGGCTTGAAAACTCAGCCAGCGACCTTGCTGGGATCCGCACCATGCACTTTTCAATAGCCCAAGCTCTAACGCAAGTGGTGGACTTCCCCACGCGTTTCTCTAAAAACCCTAACGGAAGGGACTCTTTACTCGACCTTTGTTTTACCTCCATCCCAGACTCCTGCACTACCAGGCAACTCTGCCCCCTTGGAAACTCTGACCACGCCGTAGTCTCCGTAAACATATCAATCCACACTAACTCTACCCAAGAAAACCAGACCAGCAGAATATCATACTGCTACCAAAGAGCCGACTGGGACTCGTTCAGGGACTTCCTCTGCGACGTCCCCTGGAACAACGTCTTTGATCTTCCTGTCGAAGACTGTGCCTCCGAAGTCTCCTCTTGGGTTAAGGCTGGCATCGATGCTTTTATCCCTGCCAGAAAATTCCAACTAAAACCTAATTCGTCCCCCTGGTTCTCACCCGCTTGCTCTGCCGCTATTGCCCACCGGAACCATTTCTTCCGGCTCTATCGAAGCTGCTCGTCGAACCAAAACAGGCGCCTTATCACCTCAGCACGGAACAAGTGTAAAAAAGTACTGAACGAAGCCAAGAGGGCATTTGCTACCAGAATTAGGCAACGCATAGCATCCTCTAAGTTTGGCTCCAAAGATTACTGGCGTCTCTGCAAAAGCGTGCTCAGCAGGAACAAGACTTCAATACCCCCACTAATCAATGAATTTGAAGTTCTCACCTCCCCAGCCGACAAGGCTGAATGCTTTGCCCGTAAATTCTCAACCAATTCGACACTGGACTCGTTAGGAATACCTACACCAGACTTCCCACCCAGAACTAAGGCTCAACTAAATAACGTCCACATTTCACCCTCGCTGGTCGCCAAGATAATTGCGCAACTTGACCCACACAAAGCGAGCGGCGGTGACGGAATCCCAGTCATAGTACTGAAGAAATGTGCCCCAGAACTCTCCTCTGTCCTCTCTAAACTCTATAACCTCTGCCTATCTGCTCCCTGCTTTCCTGCCTGTTGGAAGTCCTCCTGCGTAGTACCTATATTTAAGAATTCTGGCGAACCCTCGGACCCCGCCAATTACCGTCCTATTAGTCTCCTTCCAATCTTTGGCAAAGTTTTCGAAGCCATTATCAACGCCGAGGTGATTCAGCACCTTATGACCAACGGGCTTCTCTCTGACAAACAGTATGGGTTTCGCTTCACCAGGTCTACTGCTGATATGCTAACGATCATTACCGAGTACATATACCAGGCACTCGACAAGAATGGTGAAGCCCGAACCGTTGCCTTGGATATCTCCAAAGCATTCGACAGGGTCTGGCATGCTGGCCTCTTGTGCAAACTGCGGAGCTATGGGATAACTGGACATCTGTTTGACCTCATCCAGTCCTTCCTCTCTAACCGCACATTAAAGGTGGTATTAAATGGGCATGCCTCCCAAAACTACCAGACGAACGCGGGCGTCCCTCAAGGTTCTATCCTAGGCCCCGACGCTCTTTCTGATCTACATTAATGATCTCCCCGACACCATTAGATCCCAAGTTGGCATGTATGCCGACGACACAACGATCTACTCCCGCATCGATCAGAAACCAGGTCTGGACGGCAAAGTGAACCTCGCTGCCGCACTTGAAAGGGACCTCCAATCCGTAGTGACCTGGGGTAGGAAATGGTTGGTAAATTTCAATGCCTCCAAAACAAAGCTGTTATCAACTAACCACCATAGACAATCGCATCTACCTCCCATTAGCATGGGACAGGCTAGCCTCCCAGAGAGTAAAATACTACGCCTCCTTGGCCTTACACTCTCGGCGGACCTCAATATGGAATGACTATATTGAATCCATTGCCAAATCTGCTGCTATGAAAGTCGGCTCTCTGTGCAGGGCCCGGAAATTTTTCTCACCTGAAACTATTCTGCACATATACAAATCTACCATACCATTGAATATTGCTGCCATATCTGGTCGGGTGCCCCTGCTGCTCTCCTTGGGCTTCTTGACAAAATACAAAGGAGGATCTGTAACGTGGTTGATACTGACTTGGCAGACCGGCTGCAGCCGCTCTCACACCGGCGTGATGTGGCTTCCCTGTGCCTCTTCTACAAGTACTTTCATGGCTTCTGCTCCGATGAGCTTAGATCACTGGTGCCGCCTAAGCACGAATTTACACGAGATACTAGATTAGCAACTAGGTCCCACCCTTTTACAGTTAAACAAATAAGATGTAACCGTAAATTCTACTCCAACAGCTTCTTTTCTCGCGCTTCCCGCCTGTGGAACTCCCTTCCACAAGTCTGCTTTCCCGACAGTTACAATCTCCAGGTGTTTAAATGTAGGGTCAATAGACACCTCCTATCACACTAACTCCCAACTATTCTCACAACACTCTCATCTACCCAACCCTCATTCTCGGTATCCTCACCCGCCTATCACCCACCCTCTGTTATTTCCTATATTTAACCAGCCTTTCTCCACTCTACGTAGCCCCCTGCACAGTAGTGGCAGTGACATGCCTTGCTCGGGGTGAAACGCTTATAAAAAAAAAAAAACTCGTTGTGAGCAGAGGCAAAGCGCCTGTAATGGTCCGAAACATGACTCCGATAAAGCCGGAAAAAGAGGTTTCGATGGACTATGACAACCGAGCCAGCGAGAGAGGACCAAGGAGACCAGTGGGATTTAAGTCACAACTTCCTGGCTTGCATGAAATCTTTGATGCCAGCCTGAACACAAAAAGAGATAGCTAACTGAGTTTAGTAGCTTTTATTTTAGTTTTAATTTCATGCTATTACAATAAATTAAATATATTCGGCAACAAAATTGTTACATTTCAAAGCTTGACCTCCATAAAGCGAGTGATTGTAACGGAATGCCAATCATTGTCCTAAAGAAATGTGCTTCTGAAATCTTTTCTGTTTTCTCTAAACTCTAACTACTGCTTCTCTGCCTCTTAATTTCTTGCCTGCTGGAAATCCTCCACTGTAGATTTTATATATAAAAATGCCGGAGAAACCTCTAACCCCACTAATTATCACCCAATCAGACTTCTAACAGTTTTTGCCAAAGTGTTGAAAGCCATCATCAATGCTGAGGGGGTACAACATTTCACAGCCCACAGACTTTTCTCTGACAAACAGTATGGTTTTCGCTTTAACAGGTCTACATTTGATATGCTCACGTCCATCACTGTGTATATACTGTAGGCTCTCGACAAAAACGGCGAAGCCTGAACTGTTGCTCTAGACATCTCCAAAGCGTTTGACAGTCTGGCATGCAGGCCTTTTATGCAAGCTCCTGGGCTATGATATAACTGGACAGTTGTTTGACCTTATCAAGTCATTCCTTTCAAATCACAATATGAAGGTAGTCTTGAACGGGTGTGCCACCTAATACTATTTTGAGATATATATATATATATATATATATATATATATATATATTTTTTTTTATGAATATTTAAAATATTTTTGTAAGATTTTAATTGAATATATTATTTATCTTACATAATAGTTAATTATTTTAACTATATTTATAATATAATAATACTAGTGATTATATTTTAATTTGTATTATAAGGTATGATTTATTTTTTAACGTAAATATGTCTCATTGTATTTATAACTAAATTTTAATATTAAATTTCCATGTCATGTTTTTCTAAGAAAGCGGATGAATTGCAATACACGCTAGTGTCGATGTAAGACGTTAACTTCAACTTGCTTTTTACGTAGAGTCTTCATTCTCTTTCCTCTTCCTCTTCTCTTTCCTCTTCCTCTTTCTTGAAAAAATTTAATGCTTAACATGAATATTTTAAGTGAAAATTCTAGTTTGTATTTTAGTTTCAATTACAAGCTAACAGATTATATTTAATATTTCCAATAGGCAAAGCACTTCACTATATTTAAAATTATCCAAATTGACTGAAAGGAGTTTTCATTTTAAATGGCTACAATTGCTGATTTTAATGTCATTTTTACTCATCTTTCATTATAATGTAATTATTTGTTTTCAAAGATAAAATTTACTTTGCTAAAACTGTATTTGAAGAATATTATCTGATTTGAAGTTTAATTTGATTTGAAACAAATATTAATTTTATTTTAAATATGTCAGAAATGCATTTAATCACATGACAGTCGTTGTTTATTTGAGGTGTTGACCTTGTTGCTGAGAGATAGAAGCTTAAATAATATTTTTCTACAGTGAACATCTCTGTAAAATGTACACAATGAATTACATGAGCACATTTTTTCATATAATTTTTAACTACTCAGTAATCCTCAAAATTTAGCAAACTATTCTCCATACACTAAGATTTTATGGAATTTTATGTACTTTGGCTTTAAACTTACTGTTCTTGTCACTCTTATTTTCTGCTAATGTTAGTTTCTGATATTTCAGATTTAACAAAAGACAGCCTGTTTATACATACATCAAATACTTTGAAACACATTTTAAAATATTGGTGTTCGATGAATTGCACTCAGCTTTTCTATTTATAATTAGCCAAGATATTTTTTACTTGAAAGCCATATTCCTTAACCATGGCAATGTAATATTAAAATGTAAATGATTTTTCATCAGATCATTTTTCTGAATTGTTTCTATAATATATCTTATTCCTAAAACCAATAAAAAGCTTTTCTAATCAAATTATTTTTAGTTTCCTTGCATTTCTAATTTTATGATTCAGAGCATATTTTTCTGTGTTTTTAAAAAAGAAAATGATTAAAATTTAACAAACTTCTACTTTTAACTAGTATGAACATTGAGATAAAATTTAATTCTCGAAAGTAAAAAAGTAAGGATTTAATGAAAAACAATTGAAGATTTTGTAAAATCGAAAAGGAGATTTCTGAAATAATTTAATTCTTTCGTGAATAAAACCTGAAGGATTCATTAAAATCCAATCATTTGATTTATTTTGCTGAAATTTCCAAATCAATGTGGTTTGTAATGCACAATAGGCACTACAATTCCTTGTACTCTTCATTGGTTTTAGACTGCACAAAACCCAATATTTTTAACCAAAGTTTCAAAGTTCTAAAAAGAAAAACAAAATAATTTAATTAAGAAAATATCCATTAGTTTTTCCTCTTAAGAAAAACATCAAGATGTTTTCTATAAAACATAGTTTTCTTAAGTTTAGGACTTTTTTCTTCATCTTGGTATGCTAATTTTCTTTAGTGAATCAGCGTACCTTGTCAAAAATTAGCTTATTTTATTGGCATGATGTTCCATTCACATTTAATTTTAAAACACCTTTGTAAAAATATAAACATTTTTTTTTAGAAAAGTGTTAAATTTATGTGGACATTTCTCTCCTATATTATATGAATCACTCTTTATATAAATTTTATATAAGCATTAAACAGAATTTCTCCAGTAATCTTTCACAATTAAAAAACACTGTTTAGGCTTTTATAAATTATTCCACTGAGGTAATCAAATGAAGCATCATTACTTGAAATATTGAAAATGGACACTTTTGTAAATATTTGTCAGTTATTAATTAATGGTACTTTTATACAAAATTAATACTAAGTTAATTTGTGTCAGATTTTGAAAGCCACATTTTGATTTTTTGTTTTTCTTTATTTCCCAAGATGTCATGATGCATTTAATAACTTTGAAAGTAAACACCTATTCATAACATAAATCTCAAGACCATCTTTGGTTCCATAGATTTCAGAGAGATTGGTTTGATATAAAGGATTTCTTTCTTAATAATTAATGTTGAGATTGTTACATCACATATATACACCAAACACCCCACCAAAAGCATTAAAAGTACATACTGTCTATAAACTATCGCTCTTTGTTTTTCTAATTGCGAAAGCCAGTCTTTCTCATATATATATATATATATATATATATATATATATGTGTGTGTGTGTGTGCCATTATCAAAGTGTAAATATTAACACACAGTATTTCAAGGTGGTGATGGTGTGTTGGGCTGCACAATTTAATTTACATGATCCAGCAGCCCAACACACCATCACCACCTTGAAATACTGTGTTACTATTTACTCTTTGATAATGGCTTATGTGAGCCGAAAGCTTAGACCCGATAAAAAATTCAACAAATACTGTGATTTTTTTTTGTTGTCGTTCAACGACATCACCATCAAGTATATCAGACGGTATAAACGGATCCTACACAAAATTAATAGACAAAACCTGTCTTTATTATTCAATGAAACTTGCCTTAATGAAAAAATGCTGCCAAAATACACACAATTTAAGTATATATATATTTTCAAATCAGCATTTAAGTTGATACATCTAAAATTAAATAGCAAGCCAGATTTCTTGATGGCTAAAGTAGCACATCACATTTGTGGACATTCGTGATTTTATACGAAGAATTGTGCAAGAAAATGCAGTCAATCAGACAGCAAATCTTAAGATATAAAGTATACTCCTCATTTTATCATCAAATGAAGAGACCAAAACGTATATATATCTCCCATATATTAAGAGCTGGATTGCAGACCTTACACGTATAGAGGTTGCAAAATGAAAAGGTGGAATATTTTAACTACCGCATTTACATTAATACCATGCCACATATAAACATTTATTCAATTGACCACTAACAAACAAAATAGCAACTCTGAATCACCAATTATGTTAATCACTAAATATAAAGTCATGTATGATGCTTTTTTCAGTTAAGAAAAACTGAGAACATGTCAGTCAACTCAATTTTGACATTTGACAGGAGAAACATGACTTAGATGCTGTTGAAAACTACAAAACGAAATGAACTTCACTAGGGAACAGAAGATGGTGCAGTTTGCTAAATGACACTCTCATGTGTGCAACAAAGAAAGTAAAAACCTGAACTAAAGAAAATGAAGGGAAAAGACAAATGAACAATCTTAAAAAAAAGAGAGAAGAAACAAATAATTTTTGATTTCAGAAAACCAACGAAACTTTTCCAATTCTCTTCTTGCCTTCATTTCACAACTTTCCACACAGACATGTTTCCTTATATTATTTTCGTTCTCTATTAAATCTTCAATGTTTATAATGGTGTTTGTTGTTCATCTCTATTGATTATTTTCCCTAAGCATATTCTGAGCCTGCGAAAGGAACCATCCACTCTCAGACTAGAAAACCTTGGCCATAACTTTTGGCAACAAGCTATAACTTCTCTTCTAATTTTAAGTTTTATATTTGCAACTTGGTTGTAACAATATTTACTTGTAATTTTGATTCATATCATCAAGATTATAATTACCAGATTACAATCACCATCATGTTTTATACCAAGTGTGTAAAAAGAAAAGTACTTCATTACTTGATATTTGAAATTGATTCTTCATTCTCAAATAAAGCTTACCTTGGTCATTATGTGTCCAATTTAAGGCATTCTTTTCTCATTGCAAGATTCATAACTAAGTGTTCTCTTCTTCATTGTTATTTCCCTTATTTAATAATTGCTCCGCTGTTGTTTGCTTTAATTTAGTGAAAATTGAGTTTGTTTACTACTGGAAAGAATTGTTTATGAAAAATTTTATATTTTAGATATATTTTCTTGTTTTTTTTCCAAAAAATGACTGTACTCAAATATTTTCCTGAAAAGAAAATTTAAATAAACTTATTGATTTTTCCTTATTGCTGCATTAATGTGTCTGTGTTGGACTAATCTTGTCATTGAGATAAATTTATTTTAAAATATAAACTGATTTCATTTATTATTCATTGTCTCTTTTAAAATAAATTTTATTTTTCTTCACAGGTGTTTTGACTGAACAGAAAATCATTTTAATATAACCTGATATTATTTGGAACTTGAAATGAAAGAAAAGAGTTTTGACTTTGTTAACAACGATGACATATATGCTGTTATCAAGTAAAGGTTGTGTATCTGTATTAACAAAATCAAATTAACTGCCAAGGAGTCACATACTTCAAACTGTGCCGTTCTCCTTTTTTATAGAAACTTAGTGTGATTGTATGAGAAGAAATCATGTATGTGTAATGTTTGAAAACATTTGAAAGAATTGATTTAGTGAGCCATATTGAAAAACACATTCTTGAGAAATTGGAGGATCTGCATTTCAAGGAATTCATGTTACATCGAAACATACTGGAAAGAAACCACATTCTTGTGAAGTTTGACGTTCTGACTTTACATGTTTATCTTATTTGAAATGCTATATGCAAACATATACTGTAGAGAAAACATGTTCTTAAGTTTCTGTGTGTGTATAATTACTTGAGTTGCACTTGAAGCACTATTTGCAAACGGTACATTCTTGTAAAGTTGGCTGATTTGTGTATTCCCGTAAATAATCTTTGCTTTGTCATATGCAAATCACACACTGCAGAAAGATAATATTTATAAAAAATGTGCTGATCTGCAGTTTCGTAGATGACATCTGTGGTGCGTCACAAGCGAACACACCCTCGAGAGAAACCATACTACTATGAGGTTTGTGGATCAGCATTTTCAGGGAAAGCACATTTAAAAAAAATATATGTGATTGCACACTGGAGAGAAACCACTCTTGTAAGATTTATGGACCCACATTTTCACAGAAATCAAATTTGAAGATCATGTGCGATGAAACACTTCAGAAACCATATTTTTGTGAAACTCGTGGATTTGCATGTAAGGTTATGTCTTCTTTACTGTGCCGTGTGCGAACACAAACCAGAGAAAAACACATTCGTGTGAAATTTGTGGATCTTCATTTTCAAACAAATCTTCTTTGCTGCGCCATATACTAAAACATACCGGATAGAAACCACTTTCTTGTGAAATTATATATCAGCATTTTCACAGAAGTCAGATTTGAAAATTCATATGTGAACACATACTGGAGAGAAACCACATTCTTGTGACATTTGTGCATCAGCATTTTCACGGAAGTCAGAATTGGTGATTCATATGCTAAAGACATACAGGATAAACCATATTCTTGTGAAATTTGTGGATCGGCATTTTCATTAAGGACAGTTTTGGTGACTCATATGCGACAGCATACGGGAGAGAAACCATATTCTTGTGAAATTTGTGGAGAAGCATTTTCAATGAAGTCATCTTTGATTCGCCATAAACGAATACATACAGGAGAGAGACCATATTCTTGTGAAACTTGTGGATCTGAATTTACAACTATGTCAGATTTGCGCGTCCATAGGCAAACATATACCAAAGAGACACCATATTCTTGTGAAATTTGTAGGTCAGCATTTTCACAGAAGTCAGAATTGGTGATTCATATGAGAACACATACCAAAGAGAAACCACATTCTTGTGAAATTTGTGGATCAGCGTTTTCAAGGAAGGCACATTTGGTGCGTCATAACCGAACACATACTGGAGAGAAACCACATACTTGTGAGATTTGTGAATCGGCATTTTCGCAGAAGTCACATTTGGTGAATCATATGCGAACACATACAGGAGAGAAACCATATTCTTGTGACGTTTGTGAATCTGCATTTTCAGATAGGTCATCTTTGGTGCGTCATAACCGAACACATACTGGAGAGAAACCATATTCTTGTGAAATTTGTGGTTCTGCATTTTCACAGAAGTCAAATTTGGTGATTCATATTAGAACACATACCAAATTAAAACCCCTTCTTGTGACATTTGTGCATCAGCATTTTCACAGAAGTCACATTTGGTGAATCATATGCGGACACATACTGGAGAAAAACCACATACTTGTGAAATTTGTGGATCTGCCTTTTAGTTTAAGTTATCTTTGTTGCGCCATATGCGAAAACATGTTTGTAAGAGACCACATTCTTACGAAATGTGGGGATCTGCTTTTCAAAGATGTTGTCTTTGGTGTTCCATGTGTGTATGCATACTGGAAAGAGACCATGTTATGAAATGTGTGATTCTCTATTTTTACAGACGTCTGATTTTAACCACCATATGAAAAGACACACTGGCTAATGATTTTAATGAATTTCTAATTATAGAATATTCTTACAGAGGTCTTATTTTAACCATCATATGCAAATACACACAGGCTAGAAATCATATCTGTGATTTCTATTATTTTATAATATTAGAATGTTCTACATTATATTCATTTTTTATCAGAGGGTGACATTACTTTTGTAAAATATGCATATCTGCCTTCTCAGTGAAACCAGTATCGTTGAGCTGCATTCTCAGTGTCAGCTCTTTGGAGTTGGTATTTCCATAAATATCATGTTTATCTGAGATATACGACACACAGTAGTGAGAGCTGCATGTATGATGATGTCCAAATTTTATTAAAGTAAAAAAATTAAATTCAATATCTTAAAAAACAAATAAAATAAAAATATTTTACATGGGGTCAGATTTATTTTATTTATCCCAATTAATAGAAACATTCTTTCTCAGTGTCTTTTAATATAATGTATTTTTCATCTTTACCAGTCACTCGCTTTGGCTACTCTTCAAGCTGAACGGAGCAGATGAGCCATATTTTGTATAGAGCACACACGCAGAGAATGAAGTAGTCTGAATAAAGCATTTTCTTTCCATCATGTGTCTGTGTTTATTATTTAAATTTACATCTATTCAAACATTGAAGTGAAAATCAGCTATCTCTGCCAGTATTTTCACTCTGCTCACTGATTCTGTTTTGTGTATTTGTATAGGTCAGCCATGAATAATTCCTTCATTTTACATAATGAACCCTGTGCAATGTTTAATTTTCATCGGATTGATTCGAACCTCCTTATTTTGGATGTTATTTTCACAAGTTTAATATATTTTGGACATTTTTAATTACATACTCATATTTAATACTAGCAATAGACTACTGAAAAGCATCCAGAACAAAACTAAATGAACATATTTGCATATATATTGTTAAAAGTGCATATACATAATATTAAAATGTAACATACACTTCATTATAGATGAGAAACTGTGTTTGAAAGTCATTTGGTAATATAATATAATGTTGTAAAATTAATGTCTAATATCTCCTCAAAAATTATTTGAATATAACCTTTATTCATAAAAAATAGTGTGTGAGGTCAGACGTTACAAACAAATCTACATAATAACACTCCTGACTGAAAATGCATGGAAAAATCATTTAGTAAATTTAATTAGTATATTTAATTTTTGAAAGGTTTTACTTTACTGACACTTTTTCAAAATTTACTTGCATTCTCACATTACCATCAACACAGTTTTTTATACTGACAATTCTTCTCTTTCCTTTTCAACTCACCTGCAGTAATATTTGTTTTGTATGTTCTTTTACTTTAGTGTGCACCTGTTTTAACAAAGTCTAAAGAGAAAATATCCTTGATAAAACGAATGTGCTCTAAGGAAATAACTACTTGGATAACGCTTTAACAGCACCAGATAGAAAACTATAATATAGAAAATATCAAAGGAAATACAGTACAGAAAATGGGATTTTTGATAAGAGGATCAAAATGAAACAATGATCATTTTTATAGAGATATTGACGTCTGAAGTATCAACTGAGCAAGAAGGTAAATTGAATGAGTTTGAACAATGAAAAAGGCTTCTCATGAATTAATCTCACTACAGAGTTAGTGGAATAAACAGAATAGCAACATAGATTTATTCATATGTAGGTAAGTGTCATGAATTAAGTTTAATGTTTGATTTTGTAGTCTCAGAAGACAAAACAATTTGTTTTCTTTTCCTTTCTCACATGCTTCTTGCTTTCTCTGTGTCTTTTTCTACTTCATTTTTTCATTCATCTGTCCATCAATCTATTATGGTTTGTGAACTGATTTTTTTCTGCTTGCAGCTATTAACCAAAATGTCTCCTCGCGAGCTGGAACAACCAGTTAGCCAATGCTCAACTATACCACAGCTGGGTAACAGACAAGCACTAAAATAGAAAATGGAATATTACAAGAAAGAGCAGGAAAAGTATCATAACTTCATTACGAGACATGAGCTCCTGGCCATTCCCTCAACTTTGTCCTTTAAATAATTGCCTCCAATTTCCCTGCTTCCAATAGACATCAAACCGCAAAGATGGTGGGTGTGTCTGTAGAGAAAGTATGGAGGAGGCACTCCATTATTTCAACATTGTAGTAAAAGTCTTTGTGAGAAAGTCAAACGCAATGTTGAGGATCCACAAGTCAAAGATGACTTGTCAGTGAAGAGTCAAGTCGTTATTGCCACCAAGGATATAATCTTGCAGGGGACTATGTTCTACAATTGAATTTTCAGATATTCTTGATATCTTGACCTGCTGCAGCTGGACAGTTTTCATTGTTGTGAAGGGTTGTTAATCCCATTGTGGTCTTGTCATACCATGGAGCACAAGAAAATGTAGTAACAACTCCAAAGGTAGCTGCCAGAACAGCAAGGGAAACAGCAACATCAACAGGGTAAACAGGAGCTGTCAGATCAACAGCAGCAGCAGCTAGTGCATATGCATGAAAATGAGTTGCTACTATAGCTGGACTTGTATGTTTTAATGAAGATGGCCCACTTGGTCCTTCATGTTTTTAAGTGGGGAAGAGAAAGGAAAAGTATTTTAAAAAAAAGAAATGTGGGCTCGATGAAGCAGAGCAGAGAGGGCCATGGACAAATCCAAGATCAAATTGCCTTTTCTTTCTCAGAAAGAGTTGAAGTCCGAGAAACAAAAATAAAGTAAGGAACCTTCTCGCTTTAACTTTTAGTGCTCTGTCATTTTCAACTCAATTTATGCATCCCAATAAAAGAAAATATCATTTCCGAAGGGGAAGAAAATATGTATTATAGACAAGTACACCTTCATGAAGCATGGTCCATTAAGGCCAACTTTCAGATGTACCTTTGTCAACAGGAAGACTCCAGGAACATTCCGCATCTCCACGGAATCATAACATTGACCAGAAATACACGGGGCAACAAAGGCAATATGAAATCACTTGAAAGGAGCCAAAGACTATTTTCAGAACATTAGGTCGACCCAAATAGATAATAAATTCGCAAGATTGTGTGCCGAGAAGATCTGAAGGTTTCTCTATTCTACCTTATACAGAGTATATAAAAAATACTGTAACAAAAAACTGACACCAGATCAAGGATGCCCAAAAGGCCTTTGTAGTACCTCAACAGCAACTCATAACAAATGTTCTCCGCTTCCTTCTGCATATGCAGGCATCCATTGGATCATTGATCGGCGAAATTTTTGAAATACTTCAAGACCATGTTGAATGGTTTTGCACGTCCCATTCATGTGTTGAAGAAGTGTTTCCACATTATATCTCCTGCATAGACCTATTGTTTTTGTGATACCTTATTTACATACACATTTGATCATGTTCTTTATGAGGAATCTGCCTCAAGTTTTCCAAAATATTTAGGTTGTGAGTGTGTGTGTGAGTGAGAGAGAGAGAGAGAGAAAATACTAAGCTGATAATCTGTTCATTTAAAGCGACAAACTATTTGTGATTATGAATGTTCTACCTCCAACCCGATATCAAGAAATTTACAATAAAAAATTTGCTTCCCAAAATACATCTTATCATTTTAAAACCCCTGAATGAAATAATATTGACACTAAACATTATCACAATTAAAAACTGTGCATATGTATGTATAAAAATAAATCATTTGCAGACAAGCCTGTTTTGCTGTATCACAAATCTTAAGTGCAGCTAGATTAATTTTCAGCACAGGCCGGCACTGAAACCCAATAGATTTGAATATGTCACAGAAAAGGTAATATCATGAAATACATTATACTCTATGAAATGTAAACAACGTCATGAGTGAGAGCATTCTATCCGATAGTCGCTTTGAGAGGGGGGTGCTACACAAGAACATAGCGTAAATAGCTAAATAGCTGCTGTATATGATATGTTCTACTCTCTGCAGTGCTCATTTGCAAGCAAGAGTGTTATATATATATATATATATATGACTACCACCCAAAACAATGGAGAAAGTGAAGAGTTATTGTTATC
Source organism: Ascarosepion bandense (assembly GCA_037127315.1). Lineage (NCBI taxonomy): Eukaryota > Metazoa > Mollusca > Cephalopoda > Sepiida > Sepiidae > Ascarosepion > Ascarosepion bandense. The sequence goes on from JBBBDQ010002370.1 coordinate 102,207, forward strand.
TAATGTAATATGGAGAAATATAATTTTCTTTTTGTTCTATGTATCAACTTATTTTCAAGTAAATGTGGTGTTGGACAAAGAAGGTATTCTGATTGATTGATTAATTTAGCAGTATATCAACGTCCTGAATTATTTAATGCTGAAATACAATTACATTTCAAATATCTATGTTTTAACTACATATAAAATGTATTATTGATTATTTTGCTAAAATCTTATTACTGGTAATTCTACCATAAAATGTATTGTTGCTCATTTTGCTTTAGGTAGGTATTCTAGGTAATTTTTAAACTGAATTATGTTGCTAGTTTTTTTATTATAAAAATGTATTTTTATACTTTAATTGTGGATCTGCATTTAAGGTTAGGTCATATTTGCTGGAGCATATGCGAAAGCATACTGGAGAGAAACCATTTTCTTGTGAATTTTTGGATCTGCATTTTCAAAGATGTATTCCTTGGCACGCCATAAACTAATACATACTGGAGAGAGACCATATTCTTGTGAATTTGTAGATCTGCATTTACAAGTAAGTCATTTTGCAGTTCCATACGCGAATATATACCAAAGAGAAACCCCATACTTGTGAAATTTGTGGATTAGCATTTTCACAGAGGGGAAATTTAGTGGTTCATATGCGAACACATACCGGAGAGAAACCATATTCTTGTGAAAATTGTGGATCTACATTCAAGTTTAGGTCGTCTTTGGTGCAGCATATGCGAAAGCATACCGAAGAGAAACAATTTCCTTGTGGGATTTGTGGATCAGCATTTTTCCAGAAGTCATCTTTGGTGCGCCATATACGAATACATAGTGGAGAGTAACCATTTTTTTTTTGTAAATGTTGTGGATCTACATTTTCAGATAGGTCATCTATGGTGTTCCATGTGCATATACATACTGGAGAGTGACCATATTCTTGTGAAAATTTTGGGTATGCATTTTCAAGTAAGTCGACTTTGTCATCCTATATGCAAATACACACTAGAGAGAAACCATATTCTTGTGAAATGTGTGGATCTTTATTTTTACAGAGGTCTGATTTTTACCCACCATATGCAAACACACACAGGCTAGAAATCATATCGGTGATTTTTATGAATTTCTAATTTTAGCAAGATCCTACACTATATTCATTTTTTATAATAGAGGTGATATTGTTTTCGACTGAACAGAAAATCATTTTAATACAACCTGATATAATTTGAAACTGAAATGAAAGAGATATTGAAAAGCACATATTCTCATGAAATTAGACGATCTCAAGGAATTCATAATGTTACATGGAAACAGACTCGAGAGAAACCACATACTTGTCAAATTTGACGTTCTGCTTTTACGTATTTCTTATTTGAAGTGTTGTATGCAAACATACACTGGAGAGAAACGATGTTCTTAAAAGGTTTCTGGGTGTGTATCTTTACAGAAGTCACATTTGAAGTACTATTTGCAAACGGAGAAAGAAGAGAATCTAACTGAAGATTATGAATTCATCTGCTCATATACGTCATATTTGAAGTGTGATATGGAAATAAACACTGCAGAGAAAATATATTCTTGCAAAGTTTGTGGATCTACATATTCTCGCAAATAATCTTTGCTACGTCATACACACTGGAGAAAGATCCTATTAAGAAATTTGCAGATTTGCATTTTCGCAGATGTCATTTGTGGTGTGCCACAGGCAAACAAAAACTGTAAAGAAACCATATTCTTCTGAGGTTTGTGGATCAGCATTTTCATGGAAATCACCTTTATAAAACCATACGAAAGTGCACAATGGAGAGAAACCATACTCTTGTAACATTTGTGGATCTACATTTTCAAAGAATCCAGATTTGAAGATCCATGTGCAAACACACACTGGAAAGAAACCAGGTTTTTGTGAAATTTGTGGATCAGCATTTTCACAGAAATCAGATTTGGAGAAGCATATGCAAACACATGCTGGAGAAACCATTTTCTTGTGAATTTTGTAGATCTACATTTTCAGATAGGTCATTTTGGTGCGCCATATGCGAACACATGCCGGAGAGAAACCACATTCTTGTAAAATTTGTGGCTCACTCTTTTCACAGAGGTCACATTTGGTGTTTCATATGCTGGAGAGAAATCACATACTTGTGGATCTGCATTTAAGTTTGTCATATCTGGTGAATCACATGCAAACACATACCAGAGAGAAACCCTATTCTTGTGAAATTTGTGGATCAGCATTTTCACGGAGGGGGAATTTAGTGATTCATATGCCGGAGAGAAACCTCATTCTTGTGCAGTTGTCATCTTTGGGGTAGCATATGCGAATGCATACCGGAAAGAACCCATTTTCTTGTAAAATTTGTGGATCTGCATTTTCACAGTCAAATTTGGTGCGCCATTTGAGAACACATACCAGATAGAAACCTCATTCTTGTGAAATTTGTGGATCGGCATTTTCACACAAGTCGCATTTGTGGGTTCATATGCAAACACATATATGAGAGAAACCACATACTTGTGAAAATTGTGGATCAGTATTTTCAGAGAGGTCATAGTTGCTGTGCTATGTGCGTATGCATACTGGAGAGGGACCATAATCTTGTGAAATTTGTGAGCATGCATTTTCAAGTAATTCGAATTTGTCATCCCATATGCAAATACACACTAGAGAAAAATCATATTCTTGTGAAATGTGTAGATCTGTATTTTACTGAGGTCTGATTTTAATCATCATATGCAGACACACACAGGATAGAATTCATATCTGTGATTTTTATGAATTTCTAATTTTAGCAATATCCTACATTATATTCAGTTTTTAAATCAGGTGACATTGCTTTTGTAAAATATGCAAATCTCCACACTCAGAGAAACCAGTATGCTCAGTGTCAACTTTTTGGAGTTTGTATTTCCATAAATATCAAGTCCTATCTGACATATACAACACACACTGGTGATAGCTGCATGTATGACGATTTTCAAATTTTTTAATGTAGAAAATTTAAATTGTCTTTTAGAATAACAAAAATATACGAACGTTTCTCATGATGGTGAGATTTAATTGTACTAATCGACAGAAACATTTTTTCTCAGGGTCTTTTAATATAATATATTTTTAATTTTTACGAGTTAATATCTTTGATTCTGTTTTGTGTATTTTTAAAGGTCAGCCATGAATAATTCCTTTATTTTAAATAATGAACCCTGTACAATGTTTAATTTTCATCTGATTGGTTCAAACCTCTTTATTTTGGATGTTATCTTCAGAAGTTTCAATACATGTTGGACATTTTTAATTACATACTCATATTTAATATATGACTAGCAATAGTCTACTGAAATGCATCCAGAACAATACTAAATACACATTTGCATATATATATATTGTTAAAAATGCATATACATAATAGTAAAATGTAACATACACTTCAGTATAGATGAAAAACTAATGTGTTTGAAAGTCATTTGATCAATTCAAATTTTATTAGAATTTTCTAAAACTAATGTCTAATATCTCCTCAAAATTATTTGAATATAAACTTTCATGAGAATCTGAGCACATCTGAGATTGATTTATTGCATGTTTTTTAATTCTATATTCATAACCTTTAAGGAATATGTGTATTCCAAAGGCATTAAAAACGCTTTTCTACAAAATTTTGCAGTAAAAGTAACTTTTTTTTCATGCAGATTAATTTAACTTTAACTTAGCTAATCTTTCTAAAATAATATTTGAGAATAGTATATTTTTTTTTTGAAAGGTTATATTTTTAATAAAATAATTTGGTGTCAATTGATCTGTCGATATTTTAAATATAAAAATTAATTTTGAGTGTCATTAGTCACTGAAGGTGCAGATGTAATGGGGAAGTGGGAGCAATAACCCATGAATTTTTATGCAGTAGTGAAGACATCAAAGAATGGTACTAGACCAAGAACAGTGAATAAAAGATGATTTCAAATGGTGATTTAAAAAAATATAACATTTATGTAGAAATTTTAAAGAATGGTACGAGACCAAGAACAATCAATAAAAGGTTATTTGTAATGGGTGATTTTTTTTAAAAATGCAATATTTATGTAGAAATTTTAAAAGAAATATTTATTTGTGGATTGTTATATTATTCAACATCTTATCAAGAAGAAAATCTCATGTTGACATATATATTTACTTTTTGTTAATCTGTTGATGGGATAATCCACTATGTCATGTGGCTAATTTTTATTGATATATATTGTTGAATTTTTCTAATTCAATTGATCACAAATGTAAGAACATATTTATTTAACTATCATAGAGAAACTTTCCTGCCCTGCATCAGAATAAATCACGCTGATCTCGCAGAGATCAACGCATTGCAATTCCTATTTGTCCGTGCATTAAATACTATTGCCATATCTGGTCAGCTGCTCCTGCTATTTTCCTTGAGGTACTTGACAAAATCCAATAGAGGATTCACAACATAATCAATTCTGACTTGGCATTCCACCTTCACTCACTTTCTCACTGATGTGATGTGGCTTCCCCTTTTCTTTTGTACAAGTATTTTCACGCAATTGATCTTAAAAGCTTTTATTTTCCCTGTTGTACCAACCCACATGTTGTTACATATGCTATGAGATTGGCATTAAGGTAGCATCCATTTACCATTGAAATAGTTAAATGTAATTGCCTCTTCTACTCTAACAGTTTTTCTCACACTTCTCATTTGTGGAACACCGTTTCATTTGCTTGATTTCCTGAAAGCTACAATTTCCAAATGGAATGTCAGTTGTCATCTATTTGATTCCTATCCATCTCTTGTCTTGTCTTCTACATGCCTGTACCTTGTTTTTTTCTCTAACTGTAACCGTCTGCACACCAGTGGCAGTCTTGCCTGGCTTGGGGTGAAATAACTGTAAAATATTTAGTTGTTTGATAGGATGTAATCTAGTGGATAATTGTAAAACTTATAACCAACATTATGACACAACTCAATGAGATGAAGAATTCCTTCTTTTTGTATTTCTTGGAGAAACTGCCAGTGTTGTTTCGGCGTGAAGTTATCAACCGGTTGGGAAATAATTACCATGAATAGAAGGGGTTATTTTCCGTATATTCAGATGCTATTCAAACATGAGAAATAACTAAGCCCAAAATAGCTAGTCCTGATAAAAATCTTTATAAGCAGAGAACCCTTGATTCGAGCAAGTTTAGGGTACATCCAGCTGATAAGAAAACCCTCGACCCTGGAAGATCTCCCGAGAAGTTTAGGTGCAATTTTTGTCGTTCAAACACTCATACTGTCTATTCCTGTAGGATATAGCCTACGTTAAAAACCGATCGAGTACAACTCACCTCATTTATTTACCAAATGCACTAGTCCTTCACATTCTGCCTAGCAGTACCCTTACGTACAAGGCCATTTTAAACCTTGTTAGAGTTGCAAGAGCCTGTTTCATTGCTGCGCTTTGTGACCTTCTGTTGATAAGAAGCACGTGAATGTAAATCCTTGTTTTGAGAAGGACATATATTTATTGCTAACCATGATACAGGCCGTTTAGGCAGAGATATGATGCTAGACCATTTTTATTTGGATAACCTTATAAAAACCCATTATTCTCCGGCTGTTTTACTGAGTTTGTATCAGGATGCTGTCGGCAACGTGAAAGAGGGTAACTTCTTCCTCGGGTCCTGCAACTCAAACTGTGATATCTTGAGGGTTAAATGAAATCTGATGACAGTATTTTTACTCATGACTCTCCATTTGAGAAAGTTTTACGTTATTATTATAACCCGGACATATATGAATTATATATAGCGAGTAATTCACCTGAAATTGCTGCCGTAACTAAGAGAGGTGTCCTATCACAAAAGTCCAGCGTTTTTTACCCGTTATTCTAATGTCTGCCTGTCACTTTCAAAGGGAGAATATTTATCAGTGAGTTATGGAGGCTACAGCTGACCTAAGATAAGAGGATTTCTAATGAACTTCAGGTGGTGTGGAGTAAATTGTTTGAGGATCTAGTTTAATTAGCACGTTTGAGAGTTCCCCTGATTTGTTTTGAATAGTGCTGATCCTAGCAGTTTGTTGGTGTTTGTGATGCTTCTCAGAAGGCATATGAATTTTCAGCCTATACGAAACAGAATGAGTGTGCCAAGTTGATGTTTGCTAAGGCAAAGGTAGTTACTTTAGAGAAAAGATCTTTGTCATCTCTGGAATTATTAGCCGTTTTCTTGCCATCACAACGACGGCTAACATTTCGAAGGTCTTCCCAGTAAACGTCGAGAAGAGCGTTACCGTGATGGTAGACCCTCAAATTGTGCTGTCGTGGGTGTTATCGGATAATTCGAAAACGAAAAATGTGTTTATCAAAAACGTGTTGAAAGACATTCGGGGAGCAGTGGAAAGGCTAAGAAACCAGGGTTGTTCTAACTTCGGATATGTCCCATCGGCTGAGAATCGCGCTGATATGATCACTAGAGGTATTTCACTGGACAAGTTTGAATCGCAGTTTCAGTTTTGGATATTTGGGCCTGAGTGGTTGTCGGGTGACACCGTGTATTAGCCGCATAGTGAACTGGATTTTTTCAGTCACAACAGTCAAAGATGGTGTTGGCTAACGTTGTTACTGATGATTCAGTGGTTCAGGATGTTGCCCTGGTAATTGATTTCAACAGGTTTTCATTAGTTCTAGAATTAATGAGAGCTTTGGCTTATACTTTTAAGTTTATCTTAAGATTGAATGGTTTCCATACGGAACATGTGCTGACTGCTAAGAATTATTTATTGAAGTCGGTACAGTCTTTGTGCCTAGCTAAAGTGAAGTTATTCTTATTGGACCTTTCTACTTATGAGGTGTCGCCTTTGGTGACTAATCTGGGATTTTTTTGGACAATGACGGTTTGATCAGATCCAGAGGGTGAATTGGAAAAAACCGTTTATACCCTCTGGAGATTCTCTATCCCATCCTGTCACCTCGGGATTGTAAGGTCATCGAGTTGATCATTATAGACTGCCATTTAAAGTGAAAACATTTGGGTATTGCTGCTACCCTTAAGAAGCTATGTTTGTTAGGGTTTTGGGTGAATAAGTGGATTTGGAGAGGTGAGGATATGCGGACAATGTATCTTCTAATTTTCACTTGATTTAATTTCAGAGCTCTACATTTGGAGTTGATTGAGGATATAATTGTCCATTCTGTGGTTTTCCTTTCGCGCGAATTTGTAAACTACACGGTGTCCCATCCCATATTTACTCTTATATCGCCCGTTCCTTTGTTTCCGACTGTGATGTGATCAAACAAGTATATGTGTTTGATAAGTTTGTTGAGAAGTTTAGCACATACAACAGAAAATATCTCACCATTCTCCTTTATTCAGCCTCGTTTGATAGTATATGGGAACGCCTCATCAAGACAGTCAAGAGTTGACAGTATAGATTGGTGGGTCGAGAGAAACTACAGTATTTCGACCTGCTTACAGACATTTTAAACGTTCAGAATGTCATTAATTTCCGTCTCTTCATTTTCAGGAGATGCTGGGTTAGATATTATAGCAACCGATGCATTTATTTATCCTCATTATTATAGCTCAGTTTTCCTGGATGAAACGGCAATTTCTCTGGCAAGGAGTCACCCTCTAGAAGTGTTTTGTTGAAGAGTCTAGAACGAAGAGAATTATACTTTGAGAGGTTTCGTAAGCTGTGGTATGAGGAATACCTGCTAGGACTGAGAGAGCCGACGCAGGAGTTGTATCAGGCCAATTTTCCAACATAATTAAAGAAGATGATGTAATTTTAATTCAGCATCCACTAAAGTCTTGAACTTATTGGTCTTTGTGAAGGATCTTGTAAGTTATTCCGGGGGATGATGTCTTGGTCCCTACAGCTAATATTAAGAGGGGTAGATAAAGGCATCCAGGACCATTCTTTGATGAATCTTTATCCAATGGAATTGTCTATCACCCATTCTCATGAGACTGCTGTATCGTCCAGGGAAATATCCAATCTGGAGGTAGCAGTTTCTCCTGTCAGAGATAATATCCATATACATATACTAAGATGTTTTTTGAATTTATGTCGATCATGCCAAGGAAAGTTTTTTTTTCTTTTTGTCGAGAGAGTTTGAAAATTTTAAAGTTGAAGGGAGAACAATAAACACTCACTGTGTTACTGGCTCTAAGATCTTGCTGAATTTTTTAGGGACTGTGATTGGACAGTTCAACGGTCAACCGATACCTTTGAAGGGGAAGGGAGAACTGTGACGGAACCTTAGCAGCATTTGGAAGCGACACCGCTTAGAAATAAGAAGTCTGTTTCTCTCTGCTTGCTTCGTTTGCCCCTCAGTAAAGTTTGCATTTGCAACAAAGTTGCAGTTTTAACCTCTAGAGAAAGTTTGAGAAGAAGTCCATGAGTGGAGTTTTGCGCTAAGGCCATTTGAGTAGAAGAAAGAGTAGAAATCACTTGTGTTTTGAAAAAAAATTTTTACCGCGTGTTTAGTAAATTTTCACCTTTAAAAGCAAAAGAAAGAAAGAAAAAAAGATAAAACTTTTGAACCTTGAATTGACTGAAAGTGTACTGTAGAGCTTAGGCCCTCCCCAGTTTTCAATTTTTTGTCTTTATCATTAACACAGCAGGTGGTCCCATCTGATATATGTTTTATGTTGTAGTCCGCGAATAGGTTATCCTATTCTTAGCAAAAAAGGGATGAATTTTTGCAAGCACCCTGGTTTAGCTGGTTAAAAATAAATAATTTTTCTTTGGAACTGAATCTGATTTGCATTTTTTTTTCTTTTTCATTATTACTTTGGGCAATAGTGAAAATTCTAATGAAGCAGGTTTTATTTCATAAAAGCAAAGAAAATTTCCAAAGATTTCTCACGAACGAATCAGATTCCTGGCCTAATTATGCCTAATTCTGGTTGATCGCATTCAACCGTGAAAGCCTGGCATGCCCCTGCCAGACATACTGATCTTTCTTAATGTTAGTTTGTCTTGAAAAGGCTTTTCACAGAATAAAGTCTGTTGTTTGGCAACTGGATGACCAGTGAGTTCACATTTCTAGTGTTATTAAAATTTCTTTTTTTCTACTTTACTTTTTTTTTAATTTTTAAAAGAACCTCATATAAATATGCTCCGCAATTTATCACATGCTGCCCATTACAAAATAAAATGAACTCTCCACATAGGGGTGGAAAAGTGCTGTTGGTTGCTTGGGAGATTTAACTGTAACTTCTTGTTTTCTCCCACCTGGTTAAAATGTGATTGTGCTTTGGTCTTATAAGCAAGTGGCTACAATTGTTGACCACTCATCTGTTCTGGTTCATTGCGAAAAGCATCTTTTCGCAACTCTACTATTGTTACTTCTTCATTTTATTCATCTTAGTTTTTGAAAATACAGTTTGACCAGTCTCCATTAAGAATTAGCGGAATTTACAACAGAGTAGCCTGTGAACTCTCATCAAGAACGTGGACTAGCAACAGTAGTTTCTTAATCTCACCCACGACTCTTAATAGTGTTCAAGAATTTGAAAATCATTGATGAAATACAAAATACCAGAAGCACAATAATTGGTAAATTAGGATTTTTATTTTAAAAAAATATCTTTAACTTTATATACCGTGAGTACTCAATGTTTTATGCAGAAAATAGAGGGATGCACTATACGCAGGTAATTCTTTTGTAAGATGTTAAAAATCATGCTCTTTTGGCAACTGGTTGTTTTATAGACATGGAATTTTTTTTCTCGTGGGGTTAAACTTCATTTCTTATATCTTACATGAAGTCAGCTTACACAAAATATGCAGTAACCAATAATTTGCAAATATTGTTTATTTTCTATGCTTTTATGAAATTTAGTTGACTGAATAATTTTATTTTTTATACTATAGAAGTGTAAAAAGAAATTCAGCCGCCAACTTTGACCTTTGTGCCTGCAACATACAAAGTGCCAAAAGGATTGTTTTTCCATTGAAACAATTATTGTTTCACTACATTCACTCTTCGGCAATGCTTGTTCTTTTAAAAAGTGGTGATCAGAATTGTAATGAAACCTAAATATGAAAGTGAATTTACATATTTTTTGTTCTTGCAAATTTGCAACGAAAATTAGACACTTTATTGATTAGATTGCTTATTTTACAAATATCTTAACTTATTTATAATTGGAACTTGTGTGTGTGTGTCCGTTACCTATAGACTCCGAGACGTCTGAATCGAATTTCTTGAATATTTACCCAGTTATACTATAAGCGTCTGCGTGTGTTCTTAGCTAGGTTTTGTGTCGAGGTACCCCCGATAAATATTGAAAATCGATAATCGAAAAATCGGGTTATAGAAGAAGTGGTCCGTTGTTTATCAAATTTGATACACACATAGACAAAGATATAAGAAACAATATTCAAAAGATTCAAGGTTGCAGTTCTTACAATAGTGCAGAAAATCGATAATATATATATATATTTTTTTTTTTTTTTTTTTTTTTTTTAATCATTTCACCCCGAGCAAGGCAGAAACGCCACTGATGTGCAGGGGGTTACATAAATGTAGAAAGATTAATTAGAAAAGAGTGAGGAGTACAAGCTAGTTAGAAAGGAACAATAGAAAACTGAGAAAGCAGGTGCAATGACAGGTACATGGGCGGAGAGAAAGGGAAGGTTATACAGGGGAGGGGAGAGAGAGCTAGAGGCCAGTGGTTAGTAGGTGAGTATTAACTTTGCTTTTAAATTTCTGGAGGTCGTAGCCGTCAGGAAAGCAAGAATACGGGAGTGAGTTCCACAGGCGGGAAGTGCGAGAGAGGAAGCTGCAGGAGTAGAATTGTCGTCTGCGTTTGGCTAACCTGACTGTGAATGGGTGGGACCCAGTTGCCAGTCTGGTTGAACGGGTAAACACCTGTTGAGGAGGCATCAGTGACTTAAGCTCATCCGAGCAGAAGCCATGAAAGTATTTATAGAAGAGACAGAGGGAGGCCACATTTCGACGATGGGAAAGTGGCTGCAGACGAGTCGCCAGATCAGTACCTATCACATTACAGACTCTCCTTTGGAGCTTGTCAAGAACACTGAGGAGAACGGCAGGGGCACCTGACCATAAATGGCAGCAGTACTCCATGCACGGACGGATGGTTGACTTGTATATATGCAGGATGGATTCAGGTGGAAAAAACATCCTGGATCGACATAGTGACCCAATCTTCTTAGCAGTAGATTTTGCTATGGATTCAATATAGTGCTTCCATTTGAGGTCTGAGGACAGGGTAAGTCCGAGGAGGCGTAGTGTATTACTCTCCGGGAGAATCATCTGGTCCATGCTTATGGGAGGCAGAAGAGGTTGCCTGTAATGGTTGACAGACAACAGCTTGGTCTTAGAGGAATTAAAGTTGACAAGCCACTTCTTGCCCCAGTTCACCACAGAGTGTAGATCCCGCTCAAGGTCAGCAGCGAGATTATGTCTGTCCGCCACGACAGGTTTCTTACTGGAGCGGGAGTATATTGTAGTGTCATCTGCGTAGATGCCTACTTATATATACTGTAATGGTTTTTACAATGTTTTTAAATTCATAGTAACACTACACAAATAATTTCTCATGTTTCGAAGCCAGCCCATTACGTTTTTGGCTTCATCCTCAGGTGATATTTTTAGAAATGAGAATTAACTATTTGAAAAAACCAGTTTATTTGTGTTGAATTTGTTATTTTTGGGTGTTGGAGGGGTTCTCTTTATTCGCACAATTTACTCTTCTACATTTTCTAATACTTGATAAGCGGATGCAACATTTTAAGACTGAGTGAATACATTGACGGCACTCCCACACAACACTCACACACACATACATACATACATTCCTGCGTACGTACACATAAACTCATTTTTGCAAGGATTACTACAAATATTTTATTGACCTTTATCAACCAAAGTATATTACTTTTATTGATAAAAACCCTAACAGATTTATATGTATATAAATTGTTGTTTCTATTTATTTTCTTATTTTATACCACTCTTGTAGTGGGCTATCTAACTAACAAGGCCAAATCAAACTGTTTCAACATACATACATTTCATTATAATGGATAACCCACTATGGTATAAGATAGATTGAGGCTGATTATCACTAATTTTCTCCAATCCTTCACTTCGGCCTCGTGCCAAAATTGATTTGTTTTTTTACAGTAAATCTTCCATTACGTCACATGTAATGGTATGCTATGTACTGAGCACTGAAACTGCAGGTACCTAGATTTATGAATCGAGGAGCCGTGTTCGAATTCCAGTTGAATTCATTGCATTCACTTACGCGCAAATACTCTTGGGAAAAGTATTAATCCGTCTATTCTTTCCAGTTATGGGTTAAATAACAGGACAGATTGGGTTCTATAGCCTTGGCAGACAACCAGTCTACCGCAGAAAGCAAAGGCAACGTACTGCGGGATAATCTTCTGCCCAGTCAGTCATGTCTCTTTCGAGACATGATCGCCCAAGCGTGTTTCACGTATGACACTTAACTGACTGACTAGTTTGGTGGCAAGTTCGCATAATTTTTTTTACATTTTGTGGCGTAATGGTTAGCAGGCTTGTCTCATTAGAATCTCTTATAAATGATTAGGGAGTTCAATCGTCACAGGGTACCCCATACTTTCGACCTTGTGCCACATTTAATTGGCTCTTAGAAAATGGTCTCATCATTTTACAACTGAATACACTAACTGTAAGTTTTTTGCTAAAATTTTCTTTTCTCTCACTTCTCTCGTTTGGAAGTCTCTTTCTGCTTCATGCTTTCCAGCCAACTTTGGTCTTCAAAATTTTAAATGCTTTGTCAATCATTATTTATTGTCTTCTATAGTCCTCTTCCTTTATATTTTTCGCTTCTTAATGTTTTCTTTTTCTTTACCCTCAATAAACCCTGTGTCTTCTTGTGCTTGTGGCATTATTGCCCTGCTTTGGAGAATAATTAATTTTTTTTGAAAATCAGATGCATTCTACTTCATAAAATATATGAGTGTGAAGGTTGTATCGTAGATTCAGGAGTTGGACATTAAGCGACTAGAGCGGAAGATGTGAATAAATTTGATGAATTCTTTTTACCTCTTAGGCGTCAAGAAATCTAAACGTATATTTTAAACACAAGGAAGCAAATCTGGCCTAACACCGCTTAATCTCTTTCGTCTTTGTCATGCGAAATATTTTCTTGAAAATAACAGTAATTTTATTTTTGTTAGATTCGTTTTCATTAAAATTTAAAGAAATATCTTAAAATAATAACTCCAAAAATGAAGTAAAAAAATTCCATTGGTTTTTGAATTTTTTTTATTTTAAAGGTCACTCCCCATCAATCCATTTCTTTCTGTGGCAGTCTGGTTGCCAACCAAGGCTATAGAAACCAATCTATCCTGCTATTCAACCCATAGCTGGAGTTAGAAGGCACAGATTTTTCCAAGAGTATTTTCTCATGATATAATGCAATGCATTCAACTGAAATTCTAACATGGCCTTCCGATTTCAATCCAATATCCATTGTACCGCAATGCACATCCTTCAGTTTGTTGGTGCTTGTCCCAATTTATTTTGCAGAATAATGTTAATAATTTTTCAGGCAACTTATATATTTTATTTTCTCTTTGATAGGTAATTAACTTTCCCAAAAAAACAATAATGAAATTATAAAAATGTATTTTAAAAGTAAAAATATACATTAAATTTTTTAGTTTTAATTTCAATCTTTTACATTTAATTTCCAATATAAATTTAAATTGATTGAAATGACTTTTTTGTCTAAAAAGACTAAATATGAAAAATCTCTCAGTACAATGTGATTCTTTTTATAAAATCTTCTAGAAATAAAATGTACTTCTCTACATCTTTGAGGAAGATTATTTGTAGGTACCTCTACTATTTTGATAATGTAATTCATTTGTGAATAAGCTCTGAAACTTTCATTATATTCCAACAATTGTTTGATTTTTGTTAGAATTTATAAATTAATGTTTTTCATTAGAAACAATGGCCCTAAAATTCCCCTAGTCAGCTCTGGCCACAAAAAGAATCAAGACTTTTAGACAAATCTTCAAACTCGCTGGAGAAGACAAAATATTTTTAAAATACTTTGACCTTTTCTTCTTAATAATAAAACAAACATTTTGGCATTAAACTTTTTTAATTACATTTTGGAAATCATGCTGTGCTGTTGTTTTAGTAAAAAAAGTGGATGTAAATCTGATGTAAATCTGAAAACGTCTAAAATTATATAAAATATTAGATAATGGAGAATATTCTCTTAAATATTTGAAATTACATTCTACATGAAAATTATATATTAAAGACACTAATTCAGTTATTTTTTATGGTTAAAGCCTACAGTACAACATTAAATATCAACCTATCAAAGATGTCAGCACCTTAAATAAATGGCTACTGCGCTCTACAAAAGTTTTTAAACAGAAGCTTAATGAAGAAAATTTAAGTAATTTCAAATAAAATTACTGATCAATTTGGATCAGTTTTGAAATACAGCAAAGTATTTTGCTTATTGTAAATATTTAATCTATCATCTTAAAATCCGAACTAAAAGAAAAGCTTCATGGAAGGTTTTAGTTTTTAAAAATTAATTTTGACTCTTACGTATAGGGACTCTGTAGAGGTACGTAATTAATTGATTTAAAGTTTAGTTCATCATAATTAAAATAAGCATTACTTTCATGTACCTTAATATATCACAGGAAATGTTTAACTTTAAAAAGGGTAAAAATATGATTTAATAATAAAACAAATATTTTGATCTTTAGTTTTAATAATAAAATAAGTTGCACATGATTACCCAGTTATTGACACTGCCAGTTTTAGGGTGTATTGTCACTTCTGACCAGATTTTCATGCTGTCACTGCACTTTTATTATTGTCTCCTTTCTGCCAGCACGAATAAAAACAAAAATTATGAATTCATTCTAAAAGTCTTCAAGTTAAATACTTGAGACATTTTTGCAAAAACAAACGTTAATTCTATTCATTCATGTCGTAAATGTATCTACAAGTTTGGTTTATTTTGTATCTTGATTACCAATCAAAATATTTAGTTCATATCAATAAATTTATGATCTTACATATCAATGAAATTCTATTGTGTGAGTGTTAAATTTATTGATTCATACCTTACATGTACCCTTGCCTATTTATGGAAGTATTTTTTATTTCCTGTCTTCACTGACAACCAAAATGTTTGGTTCATATCAATAAACAAACAGGCGTTAGTACGGATGCAAAAATGGAACGGTGATTCTATAAAAGAATTACATCATTTCAAATATCTAAATATTTTTCAGAATAAACATATTGTCTGTATTTTATATGAATCATTTCAACACAAATGAAAATGACTGAGACAAATCTCTGAGGAATTTTTTTGTCATAATCTTGATAAACTCAAGAGCATTGGTTAAATTTTCTCAAAATGCTATACAATTAAACTTTTATTGCATATTCTGCTCAAATTGCACTTGTTTAAGAAGAAAGAATTATTTCAACAAAAGCAACCTCAGTTCAGAAGTTTTAATATTTTTCAGAAAAAAACATTATTTAAAAACAAATTAGCGTTTTTGTGTTGGATGTTTGTTAAAAGATGTGGCAAGAAATTTATCAAGCAAATATATTCTATAAAAGTAAAATGTTATTCTGTATTTTCTTCATTTCTCTTATTTCCACTTTAGTATACTTTTCCATTTTTCAGTGTTACTATCAAACAAGCAGTTATAAATTCATTAATTTCCCATTACAAAATTATCAACCTGCATGAAATACAAAGAACATGAACTGTTTTATATATCATAGTAAATTTTTCCACTAAATTCTCGGCTCTGAATCACAATTCATTTAATCGAATATTGTCTTTATTCTTCCACTAAAGGTCTTCTTGTTAAATTAAATGATTGAAAGAATAGTTTTTTTTTCATCGGGCTTTCTTTTCTTATTGCAGTGTTGCTATCAAGCAACAGTTACACATTCATTGATTTCCTATTAGTGACTTATTAACCTGCATAGATTAAAAAGAAAATGTAATGTTTTATATCTCATGAAAGTATTTGCTTAATTCCCATCTCTGAATTACAATAAATTTAATGGAATATTGTTCTTATTGCCACCTAGTCATCTTGTTAAAGTAATCTTGCTTCACAGTAATGTGTTGATTTTTACAGGCTATTGCTGTCTCCGCATTTAGTGAATGAGCCTTATTCTATAACTACGTGTATCTGTTATAATATAGACTGTCTTCTTTTGGCATGTAAGAAAAGTGTAATATTAAAAATGTTTATTACAAAAATAAATGAAGGAAAAAACATTAATTTCAAGAGACATGTGCTATATTCCTTATGTAAAACATATGAATTTGCATTTAAAGCATGAATGCATAGTCGAGCCACGTTGAAAGGGAATAAACTGGTATCAAATCTTCACAAAAATTAGACAGTGGCAAAAGTTTACGAAGTCAGAATCTGCAATCTAAAACTTTATATACCTTATAGGAAAAATGATGACATTTTCTCCTTTGATAAAATCAACATAAGCTTCAATCAAATGACTTGCTTTTTTTCATGCAGTAAAATGATGGACAGCAGCACGGATATATAATTAAAACTATCCATCATTTTTAACCACTTCTTTTCAATGACTTGTTTGTATTGTCGAATAAATTGTTGGGTTGGAGGTGTTCAGCACACATGCATCAAGGCAGCCAGCCAGAATACCCATTTTTTTTCAAATTTTACAATGACAATGCGAATATGTTTATAAGCAAAATTTTATGACCCTCACAAAGCGAGCGGTGGGGACGGAATCCCAATCATGGTCCTGAAGATATGTGCCCCAGAACTCTCCTCTGTCCTCTCTAAACTCTATAACTTCTGCCTATCTGCTTCCTGCTTTTCTGCCTATTGGACGTCCTCCTCTATATTTCCTATATTTAAGAATACTGGTGAACCCTAAGACTCCGCTAATTACCGCCCTATCAGTTTCCTTCCGATCTTCTGCAAAGTTTTCGAAGCTATTATCAACGCCAAGTTGATTCAGCATCTCACACCCCACAGGCTTCTCTCGGACAAGCAGTACGGTTTTCGCTTCAGCAGGTTTACTGCTGATATGCTAACGACCATTACCAAGTACATATACCGAGCTCTTGACAAGAATGGCGAAGCCCGAACCGTTGCCTTGGATATCTCCAAAGCGTTCGACAGAGTCTGGCATGCTGGCCTTTTATGCAAACTGCGGAGCTACGGTATGACTGGACATTTGTTTGACCTAATCCAGTCATTCCTCTCTAATACGCACATTGAAGGTAGTATTAAATGGACATGTCTCCCAAAACTACCATACGAAAGCGGGCGTCCATCAAAGCTCTATCCTCCGTCCCACGCTCTTTCTGATCTACATTAATGGTCTCCCCGATGCCATTAGATCCCAAGTAGGATTGTACCCAAGTAGGAAATGGCTAGTAAATTTCAATGCTTCTAAAACAAAGCTGCTATCAATTAACCACCATAGACAATCGCATCTACCTCCCATTAGCATGGAACAGGCTTGCCTCCCAGAGAGTAAAACACCACGCCTCCATGGCCTTCCAGTCTCGGCGGACCTCAAATGGAATGACTATATTGAATCCATTGCCAAATCCGCCGCTCTGAAAGTCGGTTCTCTGTGCAGAGCCCGGAAGATTTTCCCGTCTGAAACTATCCTGCACATCTATAAATCTACCATCCGCCCGTGTATTGAACACTGCTGCCACATCTGGTTGGGTGCCCCTGCTACTCTCCTCGAGCTTCTTGAGAAAATACGACGGAGAATCTGTAACGTGATCGATACTGACTTGGCAGACCGGCTGCAACCACTCTCCCACCGGCGTGACGTGGCTTCCCTGTGCCTCTTCTATAAATACTTTCACGGCTTCTGCTCCGATGAATTTAGATCATTGGTGCCGACTAGGTACGAATTTACACGAGAAACTAGATTAGCAACTCGGTCCCACCCTTTTACAGTGAAACAGATAAGATGTAACCGTAATTTCTACTCCAACACCTTCGTTTCTCACGTTTCCCGCTTGTGGAATTCACTTCCACATGTCTGCTTTCCCGACAGCTACAATCTCCAGGAGTTTAAATGTAAGGTCAATAGACACCTCCTACCATACAAACTTGCATTTATTCTCCCAACACTCTCACCATCTACCCAACCCTCATTCTCGGTATACTTACCAGTCTATCAGCATCCTTCTGACATTTCCTATATCTAACCCTCCTTTCTCACCACTTTCCTCTCTATGTAAAGCCTTGCGCAATAATGGCAGTGAAAATCTTTGCTCGGGGTGAAACGATTATAAAAAATAATGAATATATAATTGTACATGTTAGGTTGGTAGGTTATAAATTGAAGAATATATTTACTAACTGAAAATTGGAATGTTTAATACAAATCATCTAGCCATCATATTCTTAAAATGATTTCCATTTTTTTTGTGTGTGTGTGTGTGTGTGTGTGTGTGTGTGTGTGTGTGTGTGTGTGTGTGTGTGTGTGTGTGTCTAAAGTTTTTTTTTGTTTTGAATAATAACTTGTATGTGGACATTAAAAGGTCATGTATTTCTCAGTTTCTTCCCCTTACTGAAAAAAAAATTGTTCAATTATGTCACTTGTGATAGCCATACAATTACCTTGCATCTGTCAGGATGTCAACACGTTTCAAATATGGGAGAAAAGTTCTCTGAAAATAGTAAATTTTATTATTTATCTTTCAATTCAAACTAAAATAAAAGTTTCAAGAAAACATTTATATTTTTAAAAGTTAGTTATCAAAAGTGAGTGGAGGTACCTAGTAGGTACAAAAGCAGAGATGAAACCATTAGAGGAGTGTCGGGTTAAAATAAAAAAAAACCTAAATTGGACAGAAATATGCAGTAAAGTTTGTTATTGTAAACGAGGATTTTCATCCACTACTTAGGGCGAATGCAATTCAGAAGATGGCCCTCATCACAGTCAATAACGACAAGTTCAAGATGTTTTCCAAAGCATCTCAATTAGATGAATTCAGCAGCCAGCACTCGGACATAATTATAACAGAATTCAGTGATGTGTCCAAGGAAGGACTGAGTCATTTACCCGGAGAGGTACATTTGGAAGTGGATCCAAATGTAACACCTCATGTAGTAGCTGCACGGATAATACCAGTAGCACTTAAAGGCAAATTCAAAGATGAATTGGAAAAACTAGTAAAAAAGAAAGTGATTAAACCAATAAGTGAGCCAACACCATGGGTAAGCGCATTAGCACTGGTGCTCAAGCAAAAGGGGAAACTACGTATATGTAAAGAGCTAAGACCACTAAATAAGGCTCTTCAACGGGAACATTACCAGTTACATGTATTGGACGATCTACTCCCAGAACTGGCCGACAGTAAAGTGTTCTCTACCCTAGATCTACGGGATGGATTTTGGCATATAAAATTGGATGAAGCCAGCAGTCGCTTGACAACATTTGCCAATCTATATGGTTGGTTTCGGTGGAACGTGTTACCCTTTCGAATAGCTCCAGCTATTGAGATATTTCAGAGGATATTTAACAATGTGGCTGACTTGGAAGCGGTCATTAACAAGGTAGATGGACATCTGCTGGTTGGGAAAGGTACAACCATAGAAGAAGCAACAGCTGATCATGAAAAAAAGACTGTTGCAGAGATGTCGCGAACGTGGGATGCGACTGAATGACGGAAAATTAAACTTACGGCAAACATCCATATCGTTCCTGGGAGACATGATAACCAGTGAGGATATACGTGCTGGTCCTGAGAAGGTAAAAGCGATAAAGTATATGCCGTGTCCAACAGATAAAAGGAGTACAACGCTTGTGGGGATTTGTGAATTATCTGGCAAAATTTCTACCTCATCTCTCCGACGTGGTGGCTCCAATTCGAAATTTAACGAAGACAGGTATGCCATGGACGTGGTCCGAAATCCATGAAGTGGCTTTGAAGAAAATCTAAAAGCTAGTGAGTGAAGCACCGGTATTGAGATACTATGACCACAACAAACCACTGATCATTCAGTGTGACGCAATTGAGAAGGGCATGGGGGCTCCACTGCTGCAAGTGTGTCAGCCTTTAGCCTATATCAGCCGATCACATACAGAGACAAAAACCCGGTATGCACAGATTGAAAAAGAACTGTTAGCAGTAGTCTACGCATGTGAACGCTTTCACCAGTATTTTGTTAACAAGTCACTGTGCTGACCAATCATAGGCTATTAGAAACGATAGTGAAAATAGAATTGGGGAAATACCCAAAGCGACTGCAGAATATGTTGATACGGTTGCAGGTTTATAACATTACAACTCTGTACTACCCGGGTAGGAAGATGTTCCTTGCAGATCCGCTGTCAAGGGCATACATCCATGGCGTGAGCAGTGAACATATGGATAACGAGGATGATGTCAAGGAAACTGAATATATTTCGGTGACAGAGAGAAGTCTGCTTGAATTACGCTCCGCCATGAATTAAGACAGATGCATGCAGCAGTTGCAGCGGGTAATTGTCGAAGGATGGCCAGAAGACAAGGCAAATCTGGACCCAGAGGTATGACCATATTTTAGCATGCGGAATGAAATGACTGTACAAGACGGGCTAATTTTCAGAGGAAACCGAGTAGTAGTCCCGATGACTCAGCGGACCGTATTGAAAGAAATGTTACATTCTACACACGTAGGGGAGGAAAAATATTGCAGACGAGCAAGAGAATGCTTGTACTGGCCAAACAGGAACAGTGACATCAGAGATTACGTGTCAAAATGTTCCACATGTAGGGTGGACTTGAAGAAAACAGCAGAATCACGCCCATTACCATCATTGATCTACCAGCCATACCAGGAGTATGGCGAGGTACCAGCGAATGCGGGATCGGTTGTAAAAGACATTTCTAACCCACAAACACCTCGACAGGAAAGTGATAGAAAAGGAAGGGTGAGACTGACACCATCCATAACAAAACCAAATCCAGAAAGGGTGGGGACGACAAGGTCAGGAAGACTAACAAGAAGTCCTGCAAGTTTTAAGGACTATACATCATAATTAGAGTCCGAAGTGAAAAGGGCAGAATAATCCCTGTTAGGCAAGAAAGTAGTCAGCCCGATGAATGCCTAGGTTACTAGGACTGTGTGAATGTTTTCATTTTTAGTTACCTTTAGTATTATAATTATTTTTCTATGTGTGTTTTAATTTTTTTTTGTTCAGAAGAGAGAAGATGTTGCATGAGAGACTGAAGGAGGGTCTTCACCGTTTGATTGAAGGACCTTCTCCGGTGTTGCAGATTTCGGGCCCCTGAATAAACAGCCATAATATACAACAGATGTGTACGTTGTGTTGTCTTTTATCCATAAACATCCTCAGATAAAACTTAATGAAAGAGTTGAATTCCTTGCATTCACTTACACACATATAGAGTTGGGAAAAGCATTAACCCGTCTCTTCCCTCCAGTTATGGGTGAAATAACAGGCCAGATAGAGTTCTATAGCCTTGGCTGTCAACAATTCTACCGCAGAATGTAATGACAACCTAGTGCGTGATAATCCTCTGCCCACTCAGTCATGTCTCTTTCGAGACGTGATCGTTCAAACGTGTACCACGTATGGCATTTAACAGACTGACTGATTTTCATGTTAATTTTATGAACTACACTTTCATGTTGGAAGAGAGCATTTCAATGTTATTCCACAATAGATTGAGATTACTTTCTGCAGTAGACTGTTTGCCAACCAAGGCTAAAGAACCCAGTCTCTCCTGCTATTTGCTTTGCTGGGAGAAGAGACTAATTAATACCAAATGTATTTACACATAATTAAATATAATGAATTTAAACTCGGCTCTCCATTCCCTCAATCCGAGCCACTATCCATCCCTCCACCTTTGCCTCGACTTAGGTTTTATTACAGTTCTAAATTATCTTCAGTGGTTATTACCATTTGGGACTTTTGAAAGAAAGAAAGAAAGTCATTCAGTCAACGAGTGTGTAAAATATGTATGATTTTGCTTGAAAGATTTAAATTTAATTCTTTCTGCATATTCAGACTTGTATTATTTTTTTTACAGTAATCATGGTATCAGTCAGTTAGCTTCCCATTGGGATACACGCTACGGCGATAATGTCTCTTTCAAGACATAACTAACTGGGCAAATTTTCCCACAGTAGGTTACCAACCAAGGCTATAGAACCCAATTTATCCTGTTATTTCACCCATAGCTGGAAGGAAGAGACGGATTAATATTTTTCGCAAGGGTATTATTTGCACGTAAGTGAATTCACTGAATTCAACTAGAAATTGAACTAGGCTCTCCGATTTCTCATTCCAAGGTGATATCCGCAACACCACAACGCACGTCAGTGAAAATGTAAAATTTACATGAGACAACTACACTGCTTAAACAAGTAATGATTCTTGGATATTTAAATAAATCATTTGTTTCAACAACATTTCCATTTAATATTAAATATAAAAATAACTTTATTATGTCGGGGTATTCAAAGCCCTTCGCGTCGACTGTTGCTTTTGCTAGTGAAAGCGTAATACCATTTTGCTCTGTAATAAAAATATTTTGATCTTTCCTCTTAATAATAATATAAACATTTTGATGGAAAAAAGTTCGTTTTTATTAATTTTGGAATTTTATTCTTCATACTCTGCTGTTTTTTCACTTGGTTTGATGAGATAGGTCACCATTTTCTTCACTAGACTACTCCCTGATTACATGATTACAAATCAATTAGCTTGAAGTAAGGCTTTTATCATAGTGCTTCATCCTAATGAGACCATCTTCAACGCATGTGTTGGGGAGTTATCTCCTGAGGAGTCATCAGGCATATTCTGAACCTCTGCATCCGTGGAAGCATCAGATGCATTGAGCTCAATTATCTGATCACTTTCAGACGATAAATCGTTGTCAACGTCACACATAGATGTGCTAAAATGATTCATTCGTCTCGTCCCTCCAGGTATGGGTTAAATAACATTACAGATTGGGTTCTATAGCTTTGGTTGGCAACAAACATACTGCAGAAAGTAATGGCAACCTACTGCGAGAAAATCTTCTGCCCAGTCAGTCATGTATCTTTCAAGACATGATCACCCAAGCGTGTATCACATATGGCACTTAGCTGACTTAGTTGCTGGTAAATAGCAAATGCCCCATTAGTCAATCTCAAGGCAAGTTCCACTTTTATATTCATTCAGTACCTGCTTGTCCGGTGTCTGAACCATCAAATTCAGGTATCAACTTTATGTCACACATCATACCTCTCATGATACTGAAATCGTTTGTAGAATTTTGAAGGTACAAACTTTGATACAGAAACTGTTCATCTCAGGAAATTCTCCTTTACATCTTTACGTTGAGTAACAACTCAAAGCCAAGTTACCAGTCACATGCAGCACCTGTTTAGGTTGAGAAGTCAGTGATTGGTGTAGGTGCAACCTAAAATTTGCATGATGTTTTCATGAACTTATATCAATAATTTGTTCCAGGAGAGATGATTTTAGTCAAATTTACTTGTCTTTTTCGACCTCCTAATTTTTCTCTGTGTAATGCGCTTTCATTTCGATTGTGTTACACTGTTAACTGAACAAAAAATACAAAATCTGAGTAAGTTGAAAAAGAAATCCCAACAGATTTGTTTTGAACACTAAGAAACCAGCTTGATTTTTTTTCGTTGCATATTCTAATTTGAAAGGTAAGTGGGAGAAAAAAAAATAATTTTTATAATTTTTATAATTTTTTTCTATTTTTCTTTTTACTGATTTCCCACACCACATTTCATTTCGTTATTCCTCACTAAAAAAATGAAATCCAGATATTTATTTAAGATAAACCAAAAGAAAACTTTTACATTTTGTAAAATTCGTTTCGAAGTTTATTCTTTTAATTCTATTTAAGTATAGTAGCCAAATGAAAAATATACCTTTTGGGAGAGAAAAATTTTAAATTTTCCCGTAATTCATTTCACTTTTGTTTTGTTTAACAAGTTTGCTTAGGCGTCACTGATGGCAAACAAAAATTTTGCCACTTTTCAATACATAACGTCGAATAGAAAAATTGGTCAATTGTTTTCATGGAAGGGGAGAATATAATAAGTCATCTTGTAAAAGCCCGTATTAATAAAATTATTTCCTTCAACATTGGGTTGGTTTTGGTACCCCTACTCCATGTGCTATTTTTCGGGCAACAACAAAAACTTTTCGGTACACCCAAAAATTCACTGAAATAAACAACACCGAGTATAAAAAAAAAATTATCGTCAAAATATTTTTTATTAAGAGGAAAGACTAAAGTATTTTAAAATTATTTAATTCTTTTAAAAATCCTTTCTAGAACGTTTGAAAGTGATAAAGAAATCTCTTCTTTTGTTTATTTGTTTTTTCTTTTCGTCAGCTATCTATTAAAGAGATTACGATGGATTAGCACTGTTTTTCCTGTGAAAAACCAAAACACTGTAATATGAAGATTTTTGCAAATATGAAATTGCCTGATTTTTTTGAAATTTTGACAACTTATAAAAATGAATGAAGTTTTTAATATGATTATTTGAATAAAATATTGGTAAAAAAAATAGTTTAACACCTGTTACTCCCCACCACTACAATTAGTGAAATTTCTAGAAAATTCAATACTACACAGAAACTTCGTTTCATTATTGGTTAAATGAAATACTTAGGAAATAAATTAATCTTTATCTCCACTAAAAATCGTACTTTTTTCATCAAAATTTGATGAAAGATCAAGATATTTTTAATTCATTTTTTTAAAACTTGTAATGCCTTCTTACACGGTCAAAAATTTGGTAAGAAATATTGTTTTGAATGTTAGCGGATAACCAAATCCATATGAAAGTTTAAAAACGTATTATAACAATTCGTTTTTTTTTTCCTTTTTATTTTTTTTATGACCAACATATTAATTTGGAAATTCTTGCAAAAATTAAATTTCAGTTAAATGGCGGACCTGAAGTATACGACAACCACGTTTCTTTTTGCCGTTTTTAAATTTTTTCATCGCAGTCCTATTGATTGTTAACTAGATATCGATTAACAAAAAAATAATCTGGAAAAATTGCAATATATAAACAAATTTTGGTGGGGGGTCAGTTTCTGATACAGCCTTAAACTAATTCGAGCCTACATTTTCAATCCAATCGCGTTGGCATCGCTTTGTTTATGTTAACTGTTTTGGGATATGTTCTTGCTCTTTGGTCATAGCCTTGGGGTCGCTTTGTTTTTTGTGTTTTTGTTTTGGTTTTTTTTGTTGTTGTTTTTTTTTTTAACATGTTGTTGATATTGTTCTTGTTATTCTCACGTTTTCTTCATAACTTACGATGGCATCTTCCTCTGAAACTCCAAGAATAGCTCTATTGAAGAATTTCCAAAAGGATTCGGTCACTGAATATACGATTACCCAAAAGTTAATTGCACATAGCATGCCCACAGGAACTCATCTTGCTAAAGGCATGTGCAAACTTCAAAGAGGATAAAGTTTGCTGGAGATGTTCCAAATGCAAAAAAAAAATATCCATTAGAAATGGGACCGTTTTTGATAAGTCCAAATTGTAACTCCACGTGATATTCCAACTAATTTTTGATTTCGTCTGCCAAGTAGCGGTGACCAGTTCAGCGACATTGAACGGAGTTTCATTAAATTCTGCGATTCAGTGTAATGAATATTGCAGAGACGTCTGTACAAGCAAGATGGAGAAAGACCAAAAACTGATGGGTGGCCCTGGACATGAAGTCCATTTGGAAATAGTTTCCTTGAAACTTAAAAAAAATAACTTGGAAAAAATATGCTATTGAAACCACACTCCCCAAAAAATTTTGGATATGCTATATTGAAAACACACAAAAAATAATTGGACATAGTTTCCTTGAACATAGTTTCTTTGTACAGGCTATTGAAAACCCAATTTTAAAAAATTGGACATGCTATTGAACCCCGCCACCCCACAAAAAAAAATCTTCGTATAATTTTCTTAAAATAGGAAGAAAAAAATAACAATTTGATATTTGAAACAAAAAAAATGGTATGTAAAACACGAAGAAAATATTCCCCTGCTCTAAAAAAATTAAACATACACATGTTTTATTTCATTAGTTTCTTACAAGTTGAAAAATATCGAGGCCAGTGTTTCCGAATTGAAGGATTGATTTACTATAAATTTGTATGAAACATTGCCCCCACCACCACCAATTTGTTTTAATATTGAAATTTTAGCAAAGTTTTTATGTCGTTGGTGATGTTTCAAGTGTAAAAATTAAGATTTAACTGAAAAACGGTTTTTAAAAAATTTATAATTTACAGGTGACGGTCAAGGCAACTGATTTCAAAATAGGGATCAATTTACTTTCGCCTTTTATGAGAAACTGAGCCCTCCCCACCAATTCATTGTACTTTTTCCAATTTTTTAAATTTTTATTTTTATTACTTTTAATTTTTTTTTTTATAATCGTAAAGCTTAGTGGGTAATCAATAGGACTGCGGTGAAAAAATTGAAAACAATTGAAAAACGGTGAAAATAAATGTAGTGGTATTATACTTCAGGTCCGCCAGTAAAACTTGCAAGAAATATTTACAATTGAATGAAATTATATTTTAAATTATTTTTATAAATCTTTATGTACTTCTGTTACCCACCTCCATGTATTGTAAATCCATAACATTTTAAGAAATTAATTTTTCTTGCGAAAATTGGTTTTATTACTTAAACGCAGGAATCTTTGTGGAATGCAAATCATCTAATATTTCTTTTGAAAATGTTTGATTTTATTTCTGAAAATCTGCTCTAATAGTAAAATAAAAAATGCACTATAACTGACATTTAACTTGATCAGCTTTTACTTGATTTAATATATAATATAAATGAGATAAATTTGTGTAAGAAAAAAAAACTCGGTTAAGAATGAAATTTTAAAAGAATCGTTTTCATTTTTGGAATCATAATAATTTATAGTTTCAAAAGTATTTTAATATTTAAAGATTTGTTAGTTTATAAATTTACTAAACAAAAATTCTATTTACTAATTAAAAAGTTTAATAGAAATCGTTGTACCTTCTCATTTTATAATTATTTTCGTTTGTGTATTTGAAGATCTTTTTATTTCCTTTTTTGTATGGTAATCTGTGTAAATTAAAAGGTCGTGTGTTTCAGGGTTTCATCCTCTTGCAGGAAAACATTTGTACAATTGTCATTTGTGAACGCCAAACACGTTTCTTGCATCTTAAAACTGTCTAATCTGTCAACACATTCGGTAGAATGGTTAGACAGTTGAACTCTGTATTTAAGAAATACTTTTATTCTAAATTTCCTGCTATAAGTAATACTTGAGCAAATCAGATTAAATATTAAATTTGCTAAATTGCCAAACATAACATGTCACAGATGTACATTTTATTTTCGCAAGATTTTTAAACCAAGAATTAACTTTTGTGTGGATCACTCAAAAATGGCCATTATTGAAACTTTTTTTTTTTTGCCAAACACTGGCTGTTTTTCAAAAGATTTATCCGAAATAATCAAATAAAAAATTCAATAAAACTATTAAAGAATCTTTTAATTGCTTTTATAATTAATATATATCAAGTTTATCCATATCACGAAAAATTATTTTTCGATTATTAATGAATTTTTGCTTGAATTGTTGGCATTTTTTTCTTTGTCAAAGATGATTAGAAAGTTTCAAACATTTTACATTTTTTAGAAAGTGTCTGCATTCAGTTATTAACTTAATACTATATTTAATTGAAAATTGGAAAGCTTTTTACAAATCATTTCACACTAAGATTAATAATAATTATTTATTTTTTATGTAGAATACTTTTTTAGGATGGGTTCTCATAAAGGACATATCATTAAAAGGCTATGTGCCGTTCCTTCTATTAAACTTTCACTTAGATTTCGTAAGTTTGTCAATTCTGGTCAACAATGCATTGCTTGTCAGCACATCTGACAGCAGCCACTTCATACTTCAGAAAAATAAAACCACCATAATTAAAAGAAATAATGTATTCAAAATTTCATACTGTAAGTAATACTTGTTTAAATCAGATTAATTTAAGTTGAAATTTGCTAATTTTGACAAAACAAAATGTCACAGATGCATATTTTATTTTTGCAGGATATTTGAATCTAAGAAATAGCTTTTGTTTTCAACTTTGTCAATGTAATATCTATTTGAAATATATGAAAGTATTTTCCTGCGTGAAAATAATTAAATCATTTAGTTTAAAGTGAATGCTTCAAGAAAGAATTTCTTTTTAAAAATTCACTTTCAAATTTAGGTAATGAAATTTAATGGCGTTTTTTCTTTTTGATATAAGTGAACATTAAAAAAATATCAATACTCTGCAAATTATCTGGTTATACTTAAATTTTCAGTCTTCATTCATTGATAAATGAAATCTATCATAAATCATTATCATTTATTTTTTCTTTTTCATTTTGATGATTTACAGCTAGCACAAGATTTGTATAGGGAATATGTACATCTTTTTGTGATAAAAATCACATCGATTTGGAAATTCTTGCAAAAACCAAATAATTGTCAGGTTTTAACAAACTTTTGCGTGTGTTATGGTTCTCTTCTGCAAGAAATGGACGCTTCTTCTAACTATATATAATGCGTGACTTCGGGGGACGCAGTAAAAATATGCAGTTGAATCTAATTACGAGTCTGGCAATAAGCAGCGTTATAATACCTTTCAGACTTCCTTATTTCTATTTACTGATTAACACTTCCTTTGTATATATGTTCTTATTATGCTAATATTGTTTGGAACCTACCTTCTGTTTTCACCACAAAAACTCCACAACAAATTAATGACAAAAGTTTACGACAAATATTTACACTAAGATTTGTGAAGACCACCGTGAGTAAAAAAAAAAAAAAACTCTTTGAAAACTCTAGTTTTCGTAAGGTACTACTTGAAAAGGAAAGACACAAAATGGAGTTCAAAAACATTTTATTTGAGCAAGTAAAGTACCAGAATGCACAAGAAAAAATGGAAAATTAACTTCAAATTCAGAAGGAAAATCAAGACAGATCAAATTTCAGAAGCAAGTGTTGGAACTAATACGATGAACGAATACCAGTGAAAATGAACTTCTTTTTTGCACAAGACACCATTTGGAGTGTGATAGAGAATTTTACATACGCGCCCGAGAAACGCATAACATTTGCGTCTTACTTTAAAAGATATGAGGATATTTATGAGACAGGATTTAATGTTGTTCTGAAGGGTTAGCACATCCCTTTTTCTTGTCTCAAAGGCATTTTCGCAAAGAGTAATGGAGGGTGTGGAATTGTTATCAAAAATTGAGCTTGTAAGTGCTTATTTACCAATTCCTGTTGAAGAGATGATTTCGAAATTATTAATAGGAATCGTGGATTAGATAAATTCGAACGTTTACAATTTGGTGTCAAGGTAGCACCAACAATATTTCAACAAGTCATAGATACCATGCTCGGTGAACTTGATTTTGCGGTTGCGTGTGTAGACGATATTCTAATGAAAAACCAAAGCAATCTCACATAAGGATCATGTACACAAAGTTTTTCCTAAAATCCAAAGGTACTATTTAAAAATTAAAGACCAAATGTAATTTTCTATATATTTTATATTTTTCATGGAAAATATCAAATACATATTATACATAATTGACAAGGATGTTAGAAGACTGAATCCTTATCGGTCTATCATGATTAATGTCATACCGGCACCCAATAACATTGCTTCATTACAGCGCTTCCGAGGATTAGAAGATTATTACTAGACATTCATACAGGGGCCCAACAATATTTTTCGGACACTTTGAGAAAAGTATTTCAAGGTAGTTAATAGTGCCAAAAACTTTTGAGATTGTAAGTACGTAGTTGAGTGAAAATCCACTAGTGTAATCATTTTTTTAGTTTGGCTTTGATAATTTTAATTTGTTGTGATTTTTGCGAAAACTTGCGAGACACTATTTTTCGGACATGACAAAAAATCCTATTTTATTAAAAGCTAAGTTCATGTATATGTTGCTGTATGCAAATTTTAGGCTTGTACACTGAGATGTCATCATAAGAATCAATTATCTGTTGTTTTTACTGGCAATACAATTAAGTTTAATGAGGTAAAATACATTCAAAAGAAGTCGTTTGTTTGGCACGGGAGAAGCGGCATGATGGCCTCAGCATCAGAAGGATCGCCATGGATTTGAAGCTGTCGAAATCGACGGTCGAATACATGCTGAAGACAAACTCCGAGCGGAAAAAGAGAGGACGGAAAAGATCAATTGGCAAGAGGACTGTGACACGGCTTTTGACATCTGGAGAAAAAGTTACAGCAAGAAAAGTGAAGGAGAAATGTGAATTGGATGTAAACGTCCGAACAGTACAAAGAACGCTGCATAGGATTGGTTTGAAGTATGCAAAGGCTAAGAAAAAAATTACACTAAGAAAGAAACACAAAGGAGCAAGACTGGAGTGTGCTAAAAGGTGGTTAACAAGGCATGTTGACTTTAAGAAGGTTATATTTACTGATGAGAAGCGTTTCAAGTTTGATGGGCCCGATGGATGGTGTACTTGGTCGAGAAGGGGTGAGTCTGCTGTACTGAACAAACGACAGATAAGAGGAGGAGGAGTTATGGTTTGGGGTATAATCTTTGCTAATGGAAATATATGGTTGGAGTGGCTGAATGGACGACAGAACAGTGAAAGCTACAACCAGTTGCTGGGCGAGAAAGCTCTACCGAGGATAAGAAGAGAGATAGGGAATGATTTCTTTCTACAGCAAGACAATTGCAGCATCCATGTATCAAAACTCATGAAAGAATGGATGGCTAAAGTGGATATGACTACTTTGGAATGGCCTGCAAAAAGCCCAGGTGTAAATTTAATAGAAACTGTTTGGGAAGTGCTTGCGCAACTTGTCTATGATGGACCTGAAATAACGAAAGAGGCACAACTATGGGAACGGATACCAGATGCCAAAAAACAACTAATAGAAACACGTAGACATGTTATTGTGCATATGTTTGATCATTATGAAGAGATTGATAAAAGTTATTGAGAAGAAATGTGATATTACACACTATTAACAGTTTTTCAACGATGTCCGAAAACTAATGTCGCGTGTGTTTTGTAAAAAATGAATATTTTTCCTTCCCTAATCGATTTTCTTCCATTTTTATTACAGCTATTGTCTTTATGTTTATGCTATTCTATTGAAGGAATTTCGCCACTCTATGGTTCTCGGAAAGTCGAATACTAAAGTGTCCGAAAAATATTTTCGGGCCCCTGTACCAATTATGCACGATTTGTT
The DNA here is from genome assembly GCA_037127315.1 of Ascarosepion bandense. Classification (NCBI taxonomy): domain Eukaryota; kingdom Metazoa; phylum Mollusca; class Cephalopoda; order Sepiida; family Sepiidae; genus Ascarosepion; species Ascarosepion bandense. The sequence continues at coordinate 133,537 of JBBBDQ010002370.1, forward strand.
TCTTCCCTTTAATGAATTATTTTAAAAAAAAGATAGGCCCTAGATTTTGACAGCAAAATCCCAGCAGGAATTTGAAAAAATTAAGAAACTTCTTACGTCAGACTTGTTTGTTACTTATTACGATCCGGACTTTGAAATCATTGGTGCTAGCGATGGTAGTTCGTATGGCGCAGGAATATACATTCTTCACAAAATGACTAGAACTATAAAAAATCAAAAACACATGCTTTGAGAGTTTTGCTTCCAGTAGAAAAAATTATTCTCAGATTGGAAAAAAAAAGCAGTTGAGATTTTATTCACTGTCACAAACTTCCACCATTATATTTCTTGTTGGCAATTCTCTCTACAGACAGACCACAAGCTATTACTCACTATTTTTGGCCGCAAAAAAGGTTTGCCTATACATACAACCAACAGACGTAAGTGATGTGTTACAATACTGTTGAATTAATTTTAGAATTGAGTACTGTAATACTTGGTTTTGGAGACGATCGATGCTTGCTAGACATCGACTACCACCACTGTGTGTCCGCAGGATGGATGATGATTAATGAGAAATCGAAGACGAACCCTGCTAGCCTGCTTGGCGTCCCTTCTTATTATCCCCTTCCCTTCCGGATCCGCAGCAGCAGCAGCTACGGTGGCCACTAGAACATAAAGTGCTTGCCTCTCTTCAGTCTGAAGGAGAATCAAGTCTACTCTTTTTAATACTGTAAAGGAATTTCCATTGACTCTGAAACAATAATTTTTTTTTAACTCGGCAATAGCTGTTAGACTCGTAGATATCTCGACGAATTCTCTGAGAAAAAGAGCATAGTATGAAGAAAAAAAAAGGGCCCAAAACGAAATGAACATGAAATTTTTCTATCACAATTTTATTAAGAGGAAATATGAAAGTATTTTTAATTATTTTAGAATGTTTTAATCAATACCAACACGTTAGGGATTTTAGTAAAAAAAAATTCTTGTTTTGATTTTTATCAAATGTTGACCAAATCGTTACCAGAGTTTTCAATGGATAATGTAATGGTAACTCTGTTTTACCGATGAAAAACACATTTAATTTTGTAATTCTTGCAAAAGTCAATTGTCGGATTTTCATGGAAATTTATGGAATTATTCACAAATGAATGACAGTATTTTTGAAATTATAATTTTTATAAAATCATGCTAAAATAGTTTTTTGTTGCATTTGTTACCCCCTCATCCACGTGAATTCATGAAATTTCAGGAAATAAAATTTTGTCGTGAAAATTTCATTTATTTGGTAAAAAAAACGCAGTTCTCATTGGAGAATGTAAAGAGTGTTATTTTTATTCACACATTTGCCTGTCTTTTTCTTTTTTTTTTTTACAAAACTTTGCTCCAAATAATAAAATAAAAATGCAATAAAATTTTATTATTTAATTAGATAAGCTTTTAATTGCATTTATGAATATATATTAAGGATATTATCAATCAGTCAGTTAAGTGCCACACGTGATACACACTTGGATGATCATGTCTCGAAAGAGAAATGACTGAGTAGGCAGATTATCCCACAGTAGGTTGCTATTACTTTTTGTGGTAGACTGTTTGCCAGCCAAGGTTATGGCACCCAATCTGTCCTGTTATTTAGCCCATAACTGGATCAAAAGACACTGATAAATATCTGCTCTAAGGATATTTGCACGTAGTCCAAAGAAAAAGTTTACATTAATACTGAAATATTAAAATAGGCATGTTTATAAATATAAAAAATATTCAAAATTCTTTTCAAAGGAATGTGTAATTTCACTAAATATAATTACTTAATAACAATGCCTCATACCCGGTACAGAATTTTTTAAGTGACTTATAAATTTATAAATTATTGTAATTAAACTTTTAAAATAAAAAAATACAATTCTTGGAAAAATTCATTATTCATTGAAAAAGATATTTTTCTGAGGGGAAATGATGTCCATATATCTTTTCTTTTTTTTTATAAAAAGAAATGCTTTTCTATTTAAATAATGTATTAGTTTGATTGCAATTTTAATCATCGAAAAAGCTTTTTTCTGAAGAAAATGATCTCAATATATCTTTCTGATAAAAGGAAAAACGGTTTTTCTACTTAATATTTTAGTTTGATTGCATTTTATATTCTGTTTTAGAGCAGAATTTTGGTAATGGTGTAAATGCTTCAGATAAAGAAAATATTTACTTCTTCTGAAGTGTCCTGCTTTTATTTTATTTTCTTCAACTAATATAAATACGAAACTGCACAAAATTTAATTTCTGAAAATTTTATTAAGTGAGGATAACAGATGTTGAAAAAAATGTCAATAATTTAATTAATTTGAATAAATTCTGAAAGATTCATTAAAATCCAATACTTATTTGCATTTTGAAAGAAATTTCCAATCATGTTTGTCTTTTTTTTCTTTTCCATTGTTTGATTTGTTGTCCTCATTTTTATTGCCATGTTTATTACGTTTTGTCCGTCGTATGCTTTGGCGTTCTTCTTTCTCAAGGACACATGGCACAGTAGATATAGGCAGTTGTTAGTTCCAGTGGGTTCAATCCCACGCTACAGCAGTTGTTAAAAATAACTTATGCTAATGGTGGTTAGGAGCAATTGTCTGTGATGATTCATAGGTAGCAACTTCATTTTGGAAGCATTAAAATTCACAAGCTATTTCTTACCTCGGTCCGCCATGGATCAGAGGTCCTTTGCAAGCTCAGCAGCGAGGTTTGCTTTGTCAGCCTCAGCAGATATTTGATCGATATGAGAGTAAACTGTAGTGTCGTCAGTGTATATGTCTACTTGGGCTCTTATATCTGGGAGATCGTTAATGCAGATAAGGAAAAGCATAAGACCTAGAATAAAGCCTTGAGGGACATCCGCGTTCGTATGATAGTATTAGGAGTTATGTCTGTTTAATGTTACCTTCATCGTGCGATTTGAAAGGAATGACTGGATCAGGTCAAACAATTGTCCTGTTATACCATAACCTCGCAGCCTGCATAGAAGGCCAGCATGCAAAAGTCTGTCGTACGCTTTGAAGATATCGCCGGTCTTGTTAAGAGCCTGGTGTATACACTCAGTGATAGTTTTGAACATATCAGCAGTAGACATGGCAAAGTGGAAACCATCCTGTTTGTCAGAATATTCTGTGGGCTGTGAGATGTTGAACCACCACGGCGATGATGATGGCTTCGAACACTATGCCAAAATCCGGTAGGAGGCTGATCGGTCAATAATTATAGGTGTCAGTGTTCAACTGTGTTTTTTATGTACTGGAAGCGTGGAGGAGGACTTCCAGCAGGAAAGAAAGCAAGACGCTGAGAGGTAGTAGTTATAGAGTTTGAGAGAGAATAGAGGAGTGTTCAGGGGGAACATTTATTCTGAAAAATGATTGGGATTCCGTCACCGCCGCTCGCTTTATGGTGGTTAAGATTTCAAATTATTTTAGAGACAACCGAGGAGGTAATGTGGATATTCAGTTATGCCTCAGTTTGGGATGGGAATTTGGGTACAGATACTCCAGAAGAGTCCAGTGTCGAGTTGGTGGAGAAGCTGTGACCGAAACACTCAGCCCTATCTGCTGTAGAAGTAGGGACCTCATATTTGTTCATTCTAGGGGGGATTGCGGGTTTGCTATTGTATAGTACACATTTACAGAGCCTCCCGTAGTCTTTAGAACATAACTTATGTGATGCTATGCGTTGCTTCATTCTGGCTGCATACAGCTTGGCTTCTTTAAGTATCTTCTTGCACTCGTTGTGAGCAGAGGCAAAGGCGCCTGTAATGGTCCGAAACGTGACTCCGATAAAGCCGGAAAAAGAGGTTTCGATGGACTATGACAACCGAGCCAGCGAGAGAGGACCAAGGAGACCAGTGGGATTTAAGTCACAACTTCCTGGCTTGGAAGAAATCTTTGATGCCAGCCTGAACACAAAAAGACATAGCTAACTGAGCTTAGTAGGTTTTATTTTAGTTTTAAATTCATGCTATTAGAATAAATTAAATATATTCGGCAACAAAATTGTTACATTTCAAAGCCTTGACCTCCATAAAGCGAGCGATTGTAACGGAATACCAATCATTGTCCTAAAGAAATGTGCTTCTGAACTCTTTTCTGTTTTATCTAAACTCTAACTACTGCTTCTCTGCCTATTAATTTCTTGCCTGCTGGAAATCCTCCACTGTGGATTTTATATATAAAACTGCCGGAGAAATCTCTAACCCCACCAATTATCACCCAATCAGACTTATAACTGTTTTTGCCAAAGTGTTGAAAGCCATCATCAATGCTGAGGGGGTACAACATTTCACAGCCCACAGACTTTTCTCTGACAAACAGTATGGTTTTCGCTTCAACAGGTCTACATTTGATAAGCTCACGTCCATCACTGTGTATATACTGTAGGCTCTAGACAAAAACGGCGAAGCCTGAACTGTTGCTCTAGACATCTCCAAAGCGTTTGACAGTCTGGCATGCTGGCCTTCTATGCAAGCTCCTGGGCTATGATATAACTGGACAGTTGTTTGACCTTATCAAGTCGTTCCTTTCAAATCACAATATGAAGGTAGTCTTGAACGGGTGTGCCACCCAATACTATTTTGAGATATATATATATATTTATTTATTTATTTATTTATTTTTTTATGAATATTTAAAATATTTTTGTAAGATTTTAATTTAATATTTTATTTATCTTACATAATAGTTAATTATTTTAACTATATTTATAATATAATACTACTAGTGATTATATTTTAATTTGTATTATAAAGTATGATTTATTTTTTAACGTAAATTTCTCATTGTATGTATAACTAAATTTTAATATTAAATTTCCATGTCAGGTTTTTCTAAGAAGGCGGATGAATTGCAATACACGCTAGTGTCGATGTAAGACGTTAACTTCAACTTGCTTTTTACTGATACTTTTCATTCTCTTTCCTCTTCCTCTTCTCTTTCCTCTTCCTTTTCTCTTTCCTCTTCCTCTTCTCTTTCCTCTTCTTCTCTTTCCTTCTTCCTTCTTCTCTTTCCTTCTTCTTCTTCTTTCTTCCTTCTTCTTCTTCTTCTTTCTTCTTCTTCTTTCTTCTTCTTTCTCTTTCTTCTTCTTTCTTTCTTTCTCTTCTTTCCTCTTTCTCTTCTTTCCTCTTTGCTCTTCTTTCCTCTTTGCTCTTCTTTCCTCTTTGCTCTTCTTTCCTCTTTGCTCGTCTTTCCTCTTTGCTCGTCTTTCCTCTTTGCTCGTCTTTCCTCTTTGCTCGTCTTTCCTCTTTGCTCGTCTTTCCTCTTTGCTCGTCTTTCCTCTTTGCTCGTCTTTCCTCTTTCTTGAAAAAATTTAATGCTTAACATGAATATTTTAAGTGAAAATTCTAGTTTGTATTTTAGTTTCAATTACAAACTAACAGGTTATATTTAATATTTCCAATAGGTAAAACACTTCACTATATTTAAAAATGATCCAAATTGACTGAAAGGAGTTTTCATTTTAAATGGCTACAATTGCTGATTTTAATGCCATTTTTACTCATCTTTCATTATAATGTAATTTGTTTTCAAAGATAAAATTTACTTTGCTAAAACTGTATTTGAAGAATATCTGATTTGAAGTTTAATTTGGTTTGAAACAAATACTAATTTTATTTTAAATATGTTAGAAATGCATTTAGTCACATGACAGTCGCTGTTTATTTGAGGTGTTGACGTTGTTGCTGAGAGATAGAAGCTTTAATAATATTTTCCAACAGTGAACATTTCTGTAAAATGTACACAATGAATTACATGAGCACTTTTTTTCATATAATTTTTAACTACTCAGCAATCCTCAAAATTTAGCAAACTATTCTCCATACTCTAAGATTTTATGGAATTTTATGTACTTTAGCTTTAAACTTACTGTTCTTGTCACTCTTATTTTCTGCTAATGTTAGTTTCTGATATTTCAGATTTAACAAAAGACAGCCTGTTTATACATACATCAAATACTTTGAAACACATTTTAAAATATTGGTGTTCGATGAATTGCACTCAGCTTTTCTATTTATAATTAGCCAAGATAGTTTTTACTTGAAAGCAATATTCCTTAACCATGGCAATGTAATATTAAAATGTAAATGATTTTTCATCAGATCATTTTTCTAAATTGTTTCTAAAATGTATCTTATTCCTAAAACCAACAAAAAGCTTTTCTAATCAAATTATTTTTAGTTTCCTTGCATTTCTAATTTTATGATTCAGAGCATAGTTTGTCTGTGTTTTTAAAAAAGAAAATGATTAAATTTTAACAGACTGCTACTTTTAACTAGTATGAACATTGAGATAAAATTTATTTCTCGAAATTAAAAAGTATGGATTTAATGAAAAACAATTTATGAAGTTTTTGTAAAAACGAAAAAGAGATTTCTGAAATAATTTAATTCATTAAAATCCAACAATTTGATTTATTTTGCAGAAATTTCCAAAACAATGTGGTTTGTAATGCACAAGAGGCACTACAATTTCTTGTAATATTCATTGGTCTTTATACAGCACAAAACCCAAGATTTTTAACCAAAGTTTCAAAGTTCTAAAAAGAAAAAACAAAATAATTTAATTAAAAAAATATCCATTAGTCTTTCCTCTTAAGAAAAACATCAAGATGTTGTCTATAGTTTAGGACATTTGTCTTCATCTTGGTATGATAATTTTCTTTAGTTAATCAGGGTACCTTGTCAAAATTTAGCTTATTTTATTGGCATGATGTTCCATTCACATTTAATTTTAAAAAATTTTGTGAAAATATTAACATTTGTTTTAGAAAAGTGTTAAATTTATGTGGCCATTTCTCTCCTATATTATATGAATCACTCTTTATATAAATTTTATATAAGCAATAAACAGAATTTCTCCAGTGATCTTTCACAATTAAAAAACACAGTTTAGGCTTTTATAAATTATTCCACAGAGGTAATCAAATGAAGCATCATTACTTGAAATATTGAAAATGGACACTTCTGTAAATATTTGTCAGCTATTAATTAATGGTACTTTTATACATAATCAATACTCAGTTAATTTGTTTCAGATTTTGAAAGCCTCATTTTTATTTTTTTGTATTTCTTTATTTCCCAAGATGTCATGATGCATTTAATAACTATTTGAAAGTAAACACCTTTTCATAACATAAATTTCAAGACGATCTTCGGTTCCATAGATTTCAGAAAGATTGGTTTTATATAAAAAATTTTTTTCTTAATAATTAGATTTCTTTCCATGGTGTTGAGATGGTTACATCACATATATACACCAAACACCCCACCAAAAGCATTAAAATTACATACTGTCTATAAACTATCACTCTTTGTTTTTCTAATTGTGAGAGCCAGTCTTTCTCATATATATATATATATATATATATATATATATATATTTTCAAATCAGCATTTAAGTTAATACATGTAAAATTAAATAGCAAGACAGATTTCTTGATGGCTAAAGTAGCACATCACATTTGTGGAGTTTCGTGACTTCATACAAAGAATTGTGCAAAAAAATGCAGTCAATTAGTTAGACAGCAAATCTTAAGATATAAAGTATACTCCTCGTTTTATCATCAAATTATGAGACTGATTAATGAAGAAGGGACCAAAACGTGTATCCATATCCTATATATTAAGTGCTGGATTGCAGACCTTACACGTATGGAGGTTGAAAAATGAAAAGGTGGAATATTTCACCTACCGCATTTACATTAATACCATGCCACATATAAACATTTATTCAATTGACCACTCACAAACAAAATAGCAACTCTGAATCACCAATTATGTTAATCACTAAATATAAGGTCATGTATGATGTTTTTTCCAGTTAAGAAAAACTGAGAACATGTCAGTCAACTCAATTTTGAATTTTGACAAGAGAAACATAACTTAGATGATGTTGAAAACTGCAAAACGAAATGAACTTCACTAGGGAACAGAAGATGGTGCAGTTTGCTAAATGACACTCTCATGGGTGCAACAAAGAAAGTAAAAACCTGAACTAAAGAAAATGAAGGGAAAAGACAAATGAAAAATCTTTAAAAAAAGAGAGAAGAAACAAATAATTTTTGATTTCAGAAAACCAACGAAATTTTTCCAATTCTCTTCTTGCTTTCATTTCACAACTTTCCACACAGACATGTTTCCTTATATTATTTTCGTTCTCTATTAAATCTCCAATGTTTATAATGGTGTTTGTTGTTCATCTCTATTGATTATTTTCCCTAAGCATATTCTGAGCCTGCGAAAGGAACCATCCACTCTCAGACCAGAAAACCTTGGCTATAACTTTTGGCAACAAGCTATGACTTCTCTTCTAATTTTAAGTTTTATATTTGCAACTTGGTTGTAACAATATTTACTTGTAATTTTGATTCATATCAACAAGATAATAATTACCAGATTACAATCACCATCATGTTTTATACCAAGTGTGTAAAAAAAATGTACTTCATTACTTGATATTTGAAATTGATTCTTCATTCTCAAATAAAGCTTACCTTGGTCATTATGTGTCCAATTTAAGGCATTCTTTTCTCATTGCAAGATTCATAACTAAGTGTTCTCTTCTTCATTGTTATTTCCCTTATTTAATAATAGCTCTGCTGTTGTTTGCTTTAATTTAGTGAAAATTGAGTTTGTTTTCTACTGGAAAGAATTGTTTATGAAAAATTTTATATTTTAGATATATTTTGTTATGTTTTTTTTCCAAAAAATGACTGTACTCAAATATTTTCCTGAATAGAAAATTTAAATAAACTTATTGATTTTTTCTTATTGCTGCATTAATGTGTCTGTGTTGGACTAATCTTGTCATTGAGATAAATTTATTTTAAAATATAAACTGATTTCATTTATTATTCGTTGTCTCTTTTAAAATAAATTTTATTTTTCTTCACAGGTGTTTTGACTGAACAGAAAATCATTTTAATATAACCTGATATTATTTGGAAATTGAAATGAAAGAAAAGAGTTTTGACTTTGTTAACAACGATGACATATATGCTGTTATCATGTAAAGGTTGTGTATCTGTATTAACAAAATCAAATTAACTGCCAAGGTGTCACATACTTCAAACTGTGCCGTTCTCCTTTTTTATAGAAACTTAGTGTGATTGTATGAGAAGAAATCATGTATGTGTAATGTTTGAAAACATTTGAAAGAATTGATTTAGTGAGCCATATTGAAAAACACATTCTTGAGAAATTGGAGGTTCTACATTTCAAGGAATTCATGTTACATCGAAACATACTGGAGAGAAACCACATTCTTGTGAAGTTTGACGTTCTGACTTTACTTGTTTATCTTATTTGAAATAATATATGCAAACATATACTGTAGAGAAAACATGTTAAGTTTCTGTGTGTGTATAATTACTTGAGTCGCACTTGAAGCACTATTTGCAAACGGTACATTCTTGTAAAGTTGGCTGATTTGTGTATTCCCGTAAATAATCTATGCTATGTCATATGCAAATCACACACTGCAGAAAGATAATATTTTTAAAAAATGTGCTGATCTGCAGTTTCGCAGATGACATCTGTGGTGCGTCACAAGCGAACACACCCTGGAGAGAAACCATCCTACTATGAGGTTTGTGGATCAGCATTTTCAGGGAAACCACATTTTAAAAAAATATATGCGATTTCACACTGGAGAGAAACCACTCTTGTAAGATTTGTGGACCCACATTTTCACAGAAATCAAATTTGAAGATCATGTGCGATGAAACACTTGAGAAAGCATATTTTTGTAAAACTCGTGGATTTGCATGTAAGGTTATATCTTTACTGTACCGTGTGCGAACACAAACCAGAGAAAAACACATTCGTGTGAAATTTGTGGATTTTCATTTTCAAACAAATCTTCTTTGCTGCGCCATATACTAAAACATACCGGATAGAAACCACTTTCTTGTGAAATTATATATCAGCATTTTCACAGAAGTCAGATTTGAAAATTCATATGTGAACACATACTGGAGAGAAACCACATTCTTGTCAAATTTGTGCATCAGCATTTTCGCGGAAGTCAGAATTGGTGATTCATATGCGAAAGACATACTGGATAAACCATATTCATGTGAAATTTGTGGATCGGCATTTTCATTAAGGACAGTTTTGGTGACTCATATGCGAAAGCATACGGGAGAGAAACCATATTCTTGTGAAATTTGTGGAGAAGCGTTTTCAATGAAGTCATCTTTGATTCGCCATAAACGAATACATACAGGAGAGAGACCATATTCTTGTGAAACTTGTGGATCTGAATTTACAACTATGTCAGATTTGCGCGTCCATAGGCAAACATATACCAAAGAGAAACCATATTCTTGTGAAATATGTAGGTCAGCATTTTCACAGAATCCAGAATTGGTGATTCATTTGAGAACACGTACTAAGGAGAAACCACATTCTTGTGAAATTTGTGGATCAGCGTTTTCAAAGAAGGCACATTTGGTGAGACATAAACGAAAACATACTGGAGAGAAACCATATTCTTGTGAAATTTGTGGATCAGAATTTTCACGGAAGTCAGTGTTGGTGATCCATATGAGAACACATACCAAAGAGAAACCACATTCGTGTGACATTTGTGAATCCGCATTTTCACAGAAGTCACATTTGGTGAATCATATGCGGACACATACTGGAGAGAAACCACATACTTGTGAAATTTGTGAATCAGCATTTTCACGGAAGTCAGGGTTGGTGATTCATATGCGAACACATACAGGAGAGAAACCCTATTCTTGTGACGTTTGTGAGTCTGCATTTTCAGATAGGTCATCTTTGGTGCGTCATAACCGAACACATACTGGAGAGAAACCATATTCTTGTGAAATTTGTGGTTCTGCATTTTCACAAAAGTCAAATTTGGTGATTCATATGAGAACACATACCAAAGAAAAACCCCATTCTTGTGACATTTGTGTATCAGCATTTTCACAGAAGTCACATTTGCTGAATCATATGCGGACACATACTGGAGAGAAACCACATACTTCTGAAATTTGTGGATCTGCCTTTTAGTTTAAGTTATTTTTGTTGCGCCATATGCGAAAACATGTTTGTAAGAGACCACATTCTTACGAAATGTGGGGATCTGCTTTTCAAAGATGTTGTCTTTGGTGTTCCATGTGCGTATGCATACTGGAAAGAGACCACGTTATGAAATGTGTGATTCTCTATTTTTACAGACGTCTGATTTTAACCACCATATGAAAAGACACACTGGCTAATGATTTTAATGAATTTCTAATTTTACAATATTCTTACAGAGGTCTTATTTTAACCATCATATGCAAATACACACAGGATAGAAATCATATCTGTGATTTCTATTATTTTTTAATATTAGAATGTTCTACGTTATATTCATTTTTTATCAGAGGGTGACATTGCTTTTGTAAAATATGCATATCTGCCTTCTCAGTGAAACCAGTATCGTTGAGCTGCATTCTCAGTGTCAGCTCTTTGGAGTTGTTATTTTCATAAATATCATGTTTATCTGAGATATACAACACACAGTAGTGAGAGCTGCATGTATGATGATGTCCAAATTTTATTAAAGTAAAAAAATTAAATTCAATATCTTAAAAAACAAATAAAATAAAAATATTTTTCATGGGGTCAGATTTATTTTATTTATCCCAATTAATAGAAACATTCTTTCTCAGTGTCTTTTAATATAATGTATTTTTCATCTGTACCAGTTACTCGCTTTGGCTACTCTTCAAGCTGAACGGAGCAGATGAGACATATTTTGTATAGAGCACACACGCAGAGAATGAAGTAGTCTGAATAAAGCATTTTCTTTCCATCATGTGTCTGTGTTTATTATTTAAATTTACATCTATTAAAACATTGAAGTGAAAATCAGCTATCTCTGCCAGTATTTTCAATCTGCTCACTGATTCTGTTTTGTGTATTTGTATAGGTCAGCCATGAATAATTCCTTCATTTTACATAATGAACCCTGTGCAATGTTTAATTTTTACCTGATTGATTCGAACCTCTTTATTTTGGAGGTTATTTTCACAAGTTTAATATATTTTGGACATTTTTAATTACATACTCATATTTAATACTAGCAATAGACTACTGAAAAGTATCCAGAACAAAACTAAATAAAAATATTTGCATATATATTGTTAAAAGTGCGTATACATAATATTAAAATGTAACATACACTTCATTATAGATGAGAAACTGTGATTGAAAGTCATTTGGTAATATAATATAATATAATGTTGTAAAATTAATGTCTAATATCTCCTCAAAAATTATTTGAATATAACCTTTATTCATGAAAAATAGCCTGTGAGGTCATAGGTTACAAACAAATCTGCATAATAACACTCCTGACTTAAAATGCATGCAAAAATCATTTAGTAAATTTAATTAGTATATTTAATTTTTGAAAGGTTTTACTTTACTGACACTTTTTTTCAAAATTTACTTGCATTCTCACATTACCATCAACACAGTTTTTTATACTGACAATTCTTCTCTTTCCTTTTCAACTCACCTGCAATAATATTTGTTTTGTATGTTCTTCTACTTTAGTGTGCACCTGTTTTAACAAAGTCTAAAGAGAAAATATCCTTGATAAAACGAATGTGCTGTAAGGAAATAACTACTTGGATAACGCTTTAACAGCACCAGATAGAAAACTATAATATAGAAAATATCAAAGGAAATACAGTACAGAAAATGGGATTTTTATAAGAGGATCAAAATGAAACAATGATCATTTTTATAGAGATATTGACGTCTGAAGTATCAACTGAGCAAGAAGGTAAATTGAATGAGTTTGATGAACCATGATATTTTCATGAATTAATCTCACTACAGAGTTAGTGGAATAAACAGAATAGCAACATAGATTTATTCATATGTAGGTAAGTGTCATGAATTAAGTTTAATATTTGATTTTGTAGTCTCAGAAGACAAAACAATTTTTCTTTTCCTTTCTCACATGCTTCTTGCTTTCTCTGTGTCTTTTCCTACTTCATTTTTTCATTAATCTGTCCATCAATCTATCATGGTTTGTGAACTGATTTTTTTCTGCTTGTAGCTCTTAACCAAAATGTCTCCTCGCGAGCTGGAACAACCAGTTAGCCAATGCTCAACTATACCACAGCTGGGTAGCAGACAAGCTCTAAAATAGAAAACGGAATATTACAAGAAATAACGGGAAAAGTATCATGACTTCATCTCAAGAAATGTGCTCCTGGCCATTCCTCTTAACGTTGTCCTTTAAATAATTGCCTCCCATTTTCCTGCTTACATCAGGCATAAAACCGTAAAGTTGGTGAGTGTGTCAGTAGAGAAAGAATGGAGGAGGCACTCAAGTATTTCAACATTTTAGTAAAATTGTTTGTGAGAAAGTCAAACGCAATGTGGAGGATCCACAAGTCAAAGATGACTTGTCAGTGAAGAGTCAAGTCGTTATTGCCACCAACGATATAATCTTGCAGGAGACAATGTGCTTCAATTGAATTTTCAGATACTCTTGATATCTTGATTTGCTGCAGCTGGACAGTTTTCATTGTTGTGAAGGTTTGTTAATCCCATTGTGGTCTTGTCGTACCATGGAGCACAAGAAAATGTAGTAACAACTCCAAAGGTAGCTGCCAGAATAGCAAGGGATGCAGCAACATGAACAGGGTAAACAGGAGCTGTCAGATCAGCAGCAGCAGCAGCTAGTGCATATGCATGAAAAGGAGTTGCTACTACAGCTGGACTTGTATGTTTTAATGAAGATGGCCCACTTGGTCCTTCATGTTTTAAAGTGAGGAAGAGAAAGTAAAAGTATTAAAAAAAAAAGAAATGTGGGCTCGATGAAGCAGAGCAGAGAGGGCCATGGACAAATCCAAGAGCAAATTGCCTTTTCTTTCTCGGAAAAAGCTGAAGTCCTAGAAACAAAAATAAAGTAAGGAACCTTCTCGCTTTAACTTTTAGGGCTTTGTCATTTCCAACTCACTTTATGCATCCCAATAAAAGAAAATATCATTTCCCAAGGGGCAGAAAATAAGTATTATAGACAAGTACACCTTCATGAAGCATGGTCCATTAAGGCCAACTTTCAGATGTACCTTTGTCAACAGGAAGACTCCAGGAACATTCCGCATCTCCACGGAATCATAACATTGACCAGAAATACACGGGGCAACAAAGGCAATATGAAATCACTTGAAAGGAGCCAAATAGATAATAAATTCGCAAGATTGTGTGCCGAGAAGATCTGAAGGTTTCTCTATTCTACCTTATACAGGGTATATAAAAAATACTGTAACAAAAAACTGACACCAGATCAAGTTAAACTGTCCATATACATGTATGCCCAAAAGGTCTTTGTAGTACCTCAACAGCAACTCATAACAAATGTTCTCCGCTTCCTTCTGCATATGCAGGCACCCTTTGCATCATTGATTGGCGAAATCTTTGAAATACTTCAAGACCATGTTGAATGGTTTTGCACGTCCCCATCATGTGTTGAAGAAGTGTTTCCACATTATATCTCCTGCATAAACCTATTGTTTTGTGATCCCTTATTTACATGCACATTTGATCATGTTCTTTATGAGGAATCTGCCTCAAGTTTTCCAAAATATTTAGGTTGTGTGTGTGTGTGTGTGAGTGAGAGAGAGAAAAAATACTAAGCTGATAATCTGATCATTGAAAGCAACAAATTATTTGTGATTATGAATGTTCTACCTCCAACCCGATATCAAGAAATTTACAATAAAAAATGTGCTTCCCAAAATACATTTTATCAGTAAAAGCCCTGAAAGAAATAATACTGAGACTAAACATTATCACAATTAAAAACTGTGCATATCTATGTATATATTAAAATAAACCATTTGCAGACAAGCCTGTTTTGCTATATCACAAATCGTAAGTGCAACTAGGTTAACAGTTTCAGCACAAGCCGGGACTGAAACCGAACAGATTTGAAAGCGTTGAGCGCAATGTCACAGAAAAGGTAATATCATGAAATACATTATACACTATGAAATGTAAACAACGCCATGAGTGAGAGCATTCTGTCCAATAATCGCTTTGAGAGGGGGTGCTACACAAGAACATAGCGTAAATAGCTAAATAGCTGCTGTATATGAAATGTTCTGCTCTCTGCAGTGCTCATTTGCAAGCAAGAGTGTTTATTTATATATATATATATATATATATATATATATATATATATATGTATGACTACCACCCAAAACAATGGAGAAAGTGAAGCGTTATTGTAATCTAATGTAATATGGAGAAATATGATTATTTTCTTTTTGTTCTATGTATCAACTTATTTTCAAATAAATGTGGGGTTGGACAAAGAAGGTATTCAGGTTGGTTGATTGATTAATTTAGCGGCATATCAACGTCCTGTTTTATTTAATGCTGAAATACAATTACATTTCAAATATTTATGTCTTTAACTACATATAAAATGTATTATTAAATATTTTGCTAAAATTTTATTACTGGTAATTCTACCATAAAATGTATTGTTGCTCATTTTGCTTTAGGTAGGTATTCTAGGTAATTTTTAAACTGAATTATGTTACTAGTTTTTTTATTATAAAAATGTATATTTATTCTTTAATTGTGGATCTGCATTTAAGGGTAGGTCATATTTGCTGGAGCATATGCGAAAGCATACTGGAGAGAAACCATTTTCTTGTGATTTTTGTGGATCTGCATTTTCAAAGATGTATTCCTTGGCACGCCATAAACTAATACATACTGGAGAGAGACCATATTCTTGTGAAGTTTGTAGATCTGCATTTACAAGTAAGTCATTTTGCAGTTCCATACGCGAATACATACCAAATAGAAACCCCATACTTGTGAAATTTGTGGATTAGCATTTTCACAGCGCGGAAATTTCGTGTTTCATATGCGAACACATACCGGAGAGAAACCACATTCCTGTGAAATGTGTGGATCAGCATTTTCACAGAGGGGAAATTTAGTGGTTCATATGCGAACACATACCGGGGAGAAACCATATTCTTGTGAAAATTGTGGATCTACATTCAAGTTTATGTCGTCTTTAGTGCGGCATATGCGAAAGCATACCGAAGAGAAACAATTTCCTTGTGGGATTTGTGGATCAGCATTTTTCCAGAAGTCATCTTTGGTGCGCCATATACGAATACATAGTGGAGAGTAACCATTTTTTTTGTAAATGTTGTGGATCTACATTTTCAGATAGGTCATCTATGGTGTTCCATGTGCATATACATACTGGAGAGTGACCATATTCTTGTGAAAGTTTTGGGTATACATTTTCAAGTAAGTCGATTTTGTCATCCTATATGCAAATACACACTAGAGAGAAACCATATTCTTGTGAAATGTGTGGATTTTGATTTTTACAGAGGTCTGACTTTTAACCACCATATGCAAACACACACAGGCTAGAAATCATATCGGTGATTTTTATGAATTTCTAATTTTAGCAAGATCCTACACTATATTCATTTTTTATAATAGAGGTGACATTGTTTTCGACTGAACAGAAAATCATTTTAATACAACCTGATATAATTTGAAACTGAAATGAAAGAGATATTGAAAAGCACATATTCTCATGAAATTAGACGATCTCAAGGAATTCATAATGTTACATGGAAACAGACTCGAGAGAAACCACATACTTGTCAAATTTGACGTTCTGCTTTTACGTATTTCTTATTTGAAGTGTCGTATGCAAACACACACTGGAGAGAAACGATGTTCTTAAAAGGTTTCTGGGTGTGTATCTTTACAGAAGTCACATTTGAAGTACTATTTGCAAACGGAGAAAGAAGAGAATCTACCTGAAGATTATGAATTCATCTGCTCATATACGTCATATTTGAAGTGTGATATGGAAATAAACACTGCAGAGAAAATATATTCTTGCAAAGTTTGTGGATCTACATATTCTCGCAAATAATCTTTGCTACGTCATACACACTGGAGAAAGATCCTATTAAGAAATTTGCAGATTTGCATTTTCGCAGATGTCATTTGTGGTGTGCCACAGGCAAACAAAAACTGTAAAGAAACCATATTCTTCTGAGGTTTGTGGATCAGCATTTTCATGGAAATCACCTTTATAAAACCATACGAAAATGCACAATGGAGAGAAACCATACTCTTGTAACATTTGTGGATCTACATTTTCAAAGAATTCAGATTTGAAGATCCATGTGCAAACACACACTGGAAAGAAACCAGGTTTTTGTGAAATTTGTGGATCAGCATTTTCACAGAAATCAGATTTGGAGAAGCATATGCAAACACATACTGGAGAATCCATTTTCTTGTGAATTTTGTAGATCTACATTTTCAGATAGGTCATTTTGGTGCGCCATATGCGAACACATACCGGTGAGAAACCACATTCTTGTAAAATTTATGGCTCAATCTTTTCACAGAGGTCACATTTGGTGTTTCATATGCAAACACATGCTGGATAGAAATCACATACTTGTGGATCTGCATTTAAGTTTGTCATATCTGGTGAATCACATGCAAACACATACCGGAGAGAAACCCTATTCTTGTGAAATTCGTGGATCAGCATTTTCACAGAGGGGGAATTTAGTGATTCATATGCCGGAGAGAAATCTCATTCTTGTGAAGTTGTCATCTTTGGTGTAGCATATGCGAATGCATACCGGAAAGAACCCATTTTCTTGTAAAATTTGTGGATCTGCATTTTCACAGAAGTCAAATTTGGTGCGCCATTTGAGAACACATACCAGATAGAAACCTCATTCTTGTGAAATTTGTGGATCGGCATTTTCACACAAGTCACATTTGTGGGTTCATATGCAAACACATATATGGGAGAAACCACATACTTGTGAAAATTGTGGATCAGTATTTTCAGAGAGGTCATAGTTGCTGTGCTATGTGCGTATGCATACTGGAGAGGGACCATAATCTTGTGAAATTTGTGAGCATGCATTTTCAAGTAATTCGAATTTGTCATCCCATATGCAAATACACACTAGAGAAAAATCATATTCTTGTGAAATGTGTAGATCTGTATTTTACTGAGGTCTGATTTTAATCATCATATGCAGACACACACAGGATAGAATTCATATCTGTGATTTTTATGAATTTCTAATTTTAGCAATATCCTAGATTATATTCAGTTTTTAAATCAGGTGACATTTCTTTTGTAAAATATGCAAATCTCCACTCTCAGAGAAACCAGTATGCTCAGTGTCAAATTTTGGAGTTGGTATTTCCATAAATATCAAGTCCTATCTGACATATACAACACACACTAGAGATAGCTGCATGTATGACGATTTGCAAATTTTTTAATTTAGAAAATTTAATTTGTCTTTTAGAATAACAAAAAAATACGAACGTTTCTCATGGTGGTGAGATTTAATTGTACTAATCGACAGAAACATTTTTTCTCAGGGTCTTTTAATATAATATATTTTTAATTTTTACGAGTTAATATCTTTGATTCTTTTTTTGTGTATTTTTAAAGGTCAGCCATGAATAATTCCTTTATTTTAATAATGAACCCTGTACAATGTTTAATTTTCATCTGATTGGTTCAAACCTCTTTATTTTGGATGTTATCTACAGAAGTTTCAATACATGTTGGACATGTTTAATTACATACTCATATTTAATATATGACTTGCAATAGTCTACTGAAAAGCATCCAGAACAATACTAAATACACATTTGCATATATATATATTGTTAAAAATGCATATACATAATAGTAAAATGTAACATACACTTCAGTATAGATCAAAAACTAATGTGTTTTAAAGTCATTTGATCAATTCAAATTTTATTAGAATTTTCTAAAATTAATGTCTAATATCTCCTCAAAATTATTTGAATATAAACTTTCATGAGAATCTGAGCACAACTGAGATTGATTTATTGCATGTTTTTCAATTCTATATTCATAACCTTTAAGGAATATGTGTATTCCAAAGGCATTAAAAACGCTTTTCTACAAAATTTTGCAGTAACAGTAACTTTTTTTTCATGCAGATTAATTTAACTTTAACTTAGCTAATCTTTCTAAAATAATATTTGAGAATAGTATATTTTCTTTTTGAAAGGTTATATTTTTAATAAAATTATTTGATGTCAATTGATCTGTCGATATTTTAAATATAGAAATTAATTTTGAGTGTCATTAGTCACTGAAGATGCAGATGTAATGGGTAAGTGGAAGCAAAAACCCATGAATTGTTATGCAGTAGTGAAGACATCAAAGAATGGTACTAGACCAAGAACAGTGAATAAAAGATGATTTCAAATGGTGATTTAAAAAAAATATAACATTTATGTAGAAATTTTAAAGAATGGTACTAGACCAAGAACAATCAATAAGAAGATGCAGATGCAGATGTAATGGGTAACTTATTTTTATATTATGAGTTTTGTATACTAATTGTCAAATATTAATCTAATAAATATTGTATAAGTTTAAATTTTTGCAAGTTCGTGTAGAATATTTGTCGACAACTATTTTAAAATTGTGATGTAATTTATGATATTTATAATCTTCAAGTCCTTTCAATATTCTTCTATACTATTGGAAATGTTATATAAATAAATGGTCTCCCTTTGTTGGTTTTTTATTTCCGGCCCTTGGGCTTGGATGGAAAGCAGCCTATCAGGACCTCTTTTTTTCTGTGACACCAGATCAATACGGATAAATTCAGCTTTGTAAAATCCAACCAGCAGGCACATAGTGTCCGAAATTGATCAACATTTTAATAACAACTATATATGAAAATGAATTTACATATTTTTGATTCTTGGAAATTTGCAACAAAATTATTAGACTCTTCATTTATTACATTGTTTATATTACAAATATAATTTCATATTGACAACATCTTAAAAACTAATACATTTGAAACTAATGCAAAGCAATAATTATCGTTTACCATTTTATAAAAAAAATGAGTTTGTAAACAATTACTATTCATAAAGAAATCTTTACCATTTCATAAAGTTGGAATCAGTTGCCAATTAAGTGATATTTGCTGTCATAATTTTCCTAAAACTAGATCTTCTGATTTATGTTCCAACACTGGCCGCATGTGAATACTCCAAAACCAAAGACTGAACTAAAAACTTTCTCAACTGCTCATAGGCTCTGTACGTAGCTTCCATTTCACCTACACACTCAAAGAAAAATAAAATCCACAATTTTCACCAGTAGCAGCCCCTCCCACCTGAAGAAACAAAATAAAAATTGAAGCTGATCTGAGCCTCAGAAAAAGATATAAAAACCCATCAAACAATTCTTTGGCAGCCATGATTCACAACACTCATCAAGATGTAAACTCCCATCTCTAATGACACCCACCAAAGACCGTTGCCCCAGTCAGTCAGAACTCACCATTCCTCTCTTACTATATTGCTTCACGGATGACTTTTATGTCTCTATTCATCGTTTTGGTTTAATGATAGACATTCACACTAATTTACCACTTGTTGTATGTTTTGTTAATACCAATATTTCTTTCCTAAACCTCTGTCGTTTCTATTTTTATTCTATCACTATATGCTAAATATAAAATTACCAACCATTCCCCTCCCCAGCCAAAATAACACAATGTAATAAATAAGTATTATTTATTTTTTTTTTACCAATTCTCAAGAAAAACAAAAAGAAAAAAAGGCATGTTCATGTACATAATAAGCATTTCCTTACTCTACAGTGTTGCAAACTGTGTATGAATATGAGATATGTGCATTGTGCTGCAGTGGATATTGACTTGGAACAAGAAACTGAAGAGCTGAGTTCGAATTCCAGTTGAATTCCTCGCATTCTCTTACATGCAGATGTCTTTGTGAAATGTATTATTCTGTTTTTACTCTCCTGTTATGGGTTAAATAACAGGGCAGAATGGTTTCTATAGCCTTGGCTAGCAACCAGTCTACCACAAAGTAATGACAACGTACTGTGGGACAATGTTCTGCCCAGTCATTTATGTCTCTTTGAAGACATGATCGTTCAAGCAAATATCTTGTACAGCATTTCACTGACTGACTGATTCTGATGTCAATTTTATAAGGTATTTTCCATGCTAAAAGAGAGCATTTGAATCATCCTGGAGGGGTTTCTTTGGGATTCAGATTGGATGTAAGCAGGATTTGAGTGAACTGTTTTTGTTTTGTTTTTTTGTTTTTTTTTCATTGATTCCTTTAGGCATATATTTGCTGATTTTGGGATGTGCATTGTGGTACAGTGGATACCGGCTCAGAACGAGAAATCGAGGAGCCGAGTTCGAATTCCAGCTGAATCCATTGTATTCACTTACGCGCAAATACCCTTGGGAAAGGTATTAATCCGTCTCTTCCTTCCAGTTATGGGTTAAATAGCAGGACAGATTGGGTTCTATAGCCTTGGTCGACAACCAGTCTACCGCAGAAAGCAATGGCAACCTACTGCGGGATAATCTTCTGCCCAGTCAGTCATGTCTCTTTCGAGACATGACCGCCCAAGCGTGTATCACGTATGGCACTTAACTAACCGAATAAAGCTTGATCAGATCATTTTCTTGTGTTTTAATGTAGATTACAAAGTGTTCCATTAATTTATTTAATCTTGTTTTACTGTTTGCTTTGTAACTGAGTAAAGCCTCCTCTGAAATTGAGTGATATGTATACATAAAATAAAATAAAAACTTTCTTTCTTGATTGACAAAATTTATCTTCTACGTTATACGAGATATGAATCAAGCCAATTTTCTCTGTTCTTTCTTCTCTTCACTAAACATTTTCTGCTCTGAAAGTCGGTCCTCTGTGCAGGGCCCGGAAGATTATCCCGTCTGAAACTATCCTGCACATCTATAAATCTACCATCCGCCCGTGTATTGAACACTGCTGCCACATCTGGTTGGGTGCCCCTGCTACTCTCCTCGAGCTTCTTGAGAAAATACAACGGAGAATCTGTAACGTGATCGATACTGACTTGGCAGACCGGCTGCAACCACTCTCCCACCGGCCTGACGTGGCTTCCCTGTGCCTCTTCTATAAATACTTTCACGGCTTCTGCTCCGATGAACTTAGAACATTGGTGCCGACTAGGTACGAATTTACACGAGAAACTAGATTAGCAACTCGGTCCCACCCTTTTACAGTGAAACAGATAAGATGTAACCGTAATTTCTACTCCAACACCTTCGTTTCTCACGTTTCCCGCTTGTGGAATTCACTTCCACATGTCTGCTTTCCCGACAGCTACAATCTCCAGGAGTTTAAATGTAATGTCAATAGACACCTCCTATCACACAAACTTGCATTTATTCTCCCAACACTCTCACCATCTACCCAACCCTCATTCTCGGTATACTTACCAGTCTATCAGCATCCTTCTGACATTTCCTATATCTGACCCTCCTTTCTCACCACTTTCCTCTCTATGTAAAGCCTTGCGCAATAATGGCAGTGAAATGCTTTGCTCGGGTGAAACGATTATAAAAAATAATGAATATATAATTGTACATGTTAGGTTGGTAGGTTATAAATTGAAGAATATATTTACTAACTGAAAATTGGAATGTTTAATACAAATCATCTAGCCATCATATTCTTAAAATAATTTCCTTTTTTTTTGTGTGTGTGTGTGTCTAAAGTTTTTTTTTGTTTTGAATAATAACTTGTATGTGGACATTAAAAGGTCATGTATTTCTCAGTTTCTTCCCCTTACTGAAAAAAAAAATTGTTCAATTATGTCACTTGTGATCGCCATACAATTACCTTGCATCTGACAGGATGTCAACACGTTTCAAATATGGGAGAAAAGTTCTCTGAAAATAGTAAATTTTATTATTTATCTTTCAATTCAAACTAAAATAAAAGTTTCAAGAAAACATTTATATTTTTAAAACTTTAATTTAAAAGTTAGTTATCAAAAGTGAGTGGAGGTACCTAGTAGGTACCTCCACAAAATCGCTGAAAAAACAGCATAGTATGAAGGAAAAAGGCCCCAAACTAAGTAAAACAAAATTTTATCGGCAAAATGTTTATATTATCATTAAGAGTATAGATCAAAGCATTTATTCACTATTTTTTAAATTTTAATTATTTCTAACACGTTTGAAATTTTTGTAGAAAGTCTTTTTTTTTCTTACGTTAGTGCGAGACCTAAATTGACGCAACATTTGTAAAGTAAAAAAAAACGTAATATTGCACAATGCACTTTTTTTAACCGTGAAAGACACATTAAATTGGAAATTCTTGCAAAAATCAAATAAAGGTTGGAATTTAATGAGAATTTCTAGACTTATTCATAATTGACTGACATCAATTGTGAAATAATTATTTTGTGTAAAATATTGGCAAAAATATTTTTTTACATATGTTAACCTCCACCAATTAATTTCCAGAAATGCTTAAAAATTCGACAACGGGCAGCGATAAGCCTAATGTAATAAAATTCAGGAGTCATTGGGGAATGCTAATCAAAAGTATTTTTTTTCTCCAATAGAGTCCGTCTTTCTACAAAATAGGTCCGAATTGCGAAAAATGCAATAACTATGCCAATTTTATTGTGGATAAACTTCTGACTGCTTATGAACAATAAAAAATTAAGCATATAATAGTCTGAAAAGAAAAAATATCAATGAATAATTAATTTTTACAATAATTTATTTTCATTTTTTTTTCCTTTTTTATTATAATGATATAAAAATTTCAAAATTGTTTTTAAATTTCTTCCTCTAATGAGTCGGCTAGGGTATGTAATTAATGCATGAAGACTACAATTACTAATCAAAAATTTAAAAGCTTAATACAAATGATTGAGCCCATCAATTTTAAAATAGTTAAAACATTTTAATTGTGTGCATTTTGATTGCCCGTATCTTTATTTGTACGGGTGGCTGTACGTGCTGTTTATCATTAAAATGTCACGTGATTCAAGGGTTGTCTTCCTTTACATAAAAAATTAAATTCGTATATTTTGTCGCCTATTGCCTCCCTACTTAGCCTTCGTGACAGCTTCCGGCTCTCATTACAGCTGTCATCGCCTGAGATTAACACTGATAACAACGGCTACCTCAAGTGAGGAAGGGTTTTAGCGAATATTTCCGAGAGTAAGCAAGTATAATTGTTTGAAATCAGATGAAGATAAGTTTTAATTTAAGAAATTGACTTCAATAACGTGTCAGCGACATATATTTTATTTTTGCCAGATTTTTAAAACAGAAATGTGACTACTGTTTGCGTAAATGTGTCTATCAATCAAAAAATGGCGGTACGTTTAATTTTTTTTTAATCTGAAAAATTTTAGATTCAAATCAATATAATTTCGGTTTAAAATACGCCAGTATATTTTGTTAATTTAATCTCTTGACTTTCAATTAAAGCTCATTTTAAAGCAAAAATATAACTTATTTATTTTAAAAATGTCTTTTTAATATCAGGCATCGAAAATTTATACTGAAAAGTGGAGGTACCTAGACCTATGGATGGCATAAGACCTCCACCACCCCTATGCAGGGAAAATAATTTATCGGCAAATTGGAAACTTTTTAAACAAAAATGGTATAATTACGCTATTATTACGTATCTGTCCAAACAACCGGTATAGTAACAAACGACACTTTTACTTCATACGCTGAGAGACGAGGAATTGAAGGTGTATTATTGGTTTCAGTTCGTAACTCCTGAAAAGGAGAGAACACCTGACGAAATAATTCAGGCATTCGATAGATACGCTATAGGGGAAGCAAATGAAACATACGAACGGTACATTTTCCATACAAGGAAAGAGGGGGAGTCGGAAACTCTTGAAGCATTTATTACGGCACTTTTGGACTTTGGTGAAAACTTGTACTTTTTGTGACAATTGTGTTTCATCAGTACATAATACCCATATACAAGCAGAATTAATGAAAATAAGACAGATTTACAAAAATGCATAGACATATGTAAGCTGTCAGAAAACGCTACGCTACAGTCCAGAATCCCGAGACGTGAATGAGTAAACAGAGTCGATTTCAAGCCAAAGAGAAAACCTTCAGCACAATTTGACAGAGTGTGTAGGGCATGTACATTGCGTCATGAACCGAGTAAAGAGTCATGTCCAGCATTTGGGAAAACATGTTTCAAATATGGTGGGAAGAACCACTTTGCTGTGAAATGCAGATCATCGAGAAAAAAGAATATTCGGACAGTCGAAACACAAGAGGGTGCTGACAATGACAGTAGTAGTGGTTCGCACTATGGACAGGTTGACAGTCTCACGATAAGGGAAAAAGTGAATGCTGTAAGACAAGAAATAATAAAAGCAGAAATGTTGGTGAAAGGAAAGCCAGTTGTTTCACCAGTCAATATATTGGATTAGAAGCATGTGATGGGACAAACGCTTGAACACTCTAATAAGACTCTTGTGATGTGGAATGGGGCAGAGATGAAACCATTAGAGGAGTGTCGGGTTAAAATAAAAAAAAAACTAAAATGGACAGAAATATGCAGTAAAGTTCGTTATTGTAAAGGAGGATTTTCATCCACTACTTGGGGCGAATGCAATTCAGAAGATGGCCCTCATCACAGTCAATAACGATGTTTTCCAAAGTATCTCAATTAGATGAATTCAGCAGCCTGCACTCGGACATAATTATAACAGAATTCAGTGATGTGTCCAAGGAAGAACTGGGTCATTTACCTGGAGAGGTACATTTGGAAGTGGATCCAAATGTAACACCTCATGTAGCAGCTGCACGGAGAATACCAGTAGCACTTAAAGGCAAATTGAAAGATGAATTGGAAAAACTAGTAAAAAAGAAAGTGATTAAACCAGTAAGTGAGCCAATACCATGGGTAAGCGCATTAGCACTGGTGCTCAAGAAAAGGGGAAACTACGTATATGTAAAGAGCTAAGACCACTAAATAAGGCTCTTCAACGGGAACATTTCCAGTTACATGTATTGGACGATCTACTCCCAGAACTGGCCGACAGTAAAGTGTTCTCTACCCTAGATCTACGGGATGGATTTTGGCATATAAAATTGGATGAAGCCAGCAGTCGCTTGACAACATTTGCCAATCTATATGGTTGGTTTCGGTGGAACGTGTTACCCTTTGGAATAGCTCCAGCTATTGAGATATTTCAGAGGATGCTATTTAACAATGTGGCTGACTTGGAAGCGGTCATTAACAAGGTAGATGAACATCACGTAGGGGACGAAAAATATTGCAGACGAGCAAGAGAATTCTAACCCACAAACAACTCGACAGGAAAGTGATAGAAAAGGAAGGGTGAGACTGACACCATCCATAACAAAACCAAATCCAGAAAGGGTGGGGACGACAAGGTCAGGAAGACTAACAAGAAGTCCTGCAAGGTTTAAGGACTATACATCATAATTAGAGTCCGAAATGAAAAGGGCAGAATAATCCCTGTTAGGCAAGAAAGTAGTCAGCCCGATGAATGCCTAGGTTACTAGGACTGTGTGAATATGTTTTCATTTTTAGTTACCTTTAGTATTATAATTATTTTTCTATGTGTGTTTTAATTTTTTTTGTTCAGAAGAGAGAAGGTGTTGCATGAGAGACTGAAGGAGGGTCTTCACCGTTTGATTGAAGGACCTTCTCCGGTGTTACAGATTTCGGGCCCCTGAATAAACAGCCATAATATACAACAGATGTGTACGTTGTGTTGTCTTTTATCCATAAACATCCTCAGATAAAACTTAATGAAAGAGTTGAATTTCTTGCATTCACTTACACACATATAGATTTGGGAAATGCATTAACCCGTCTCTTCCCACCAGTTATGGGTTAAATAACAGGCCAGATAGAGTTCTATAGCCTTGGCTGTCAACAATTCTACCGCAGAATGTAATGACAACCTAGTGCGTGATAATCCTCTGCCCACTCAGTCATGCCTCTTTCGAGACATGATCGTTCAAACGTGTACCACGTATAGCATTTAACAGACTGACTGATTTTCATGTTATTTTTATGAACTACACTTCCATGTTGGAAAAGAGCATTTCAATGTTATTCCACAATAGATTGAGATTACTTTCTGCAGTAGACTGTTTGCCAACCAAGGCTAAAGAACACAGTCTCTCCTGCTATTTGCTTTGCTGGGAGAAGAGACTAATTGATACCAAATGTATTTACACATAATTAAATATAATGAATTTAAACTCGGCTCTCCATTCCCTCAATCCGAGCCACTATCCATCCCTCCACCTTTGCCTCGACTTAGGTTTTATTACAATTCTAAATTATCTTCAGTGGTTATTACCATTTGGGACTTTTGAAAGAAAGAAAGAAAGTCATTCAGTCAACGAGTGGGTAAAATATGTATGATTTTGCTTGAAAGATTTAAATTTCATTCTTTCTGCATATTCAGACTTGTATTATTTTTTTACAGTAATCATGGTATCAGTCAGTTAGGTTCCCATTGGGATACACGCTACGGCGATCATGTCTCTTTCAAGACATAACTAACTGGGCAAATTTTCCCACAGTTGGTTACCAACCAAGGCTATAGAACCCAATTTATCCTGTTATTTCACCCATAGCTGGAAGGAAGAGACGGATTAATATTTTTCGCAAGGGTATTATTTGCACGTAAGTGAATTCACCGAATTCAACTAGAAATTGAACTAGGCTCTCCGATTTCTCATTCCAAGGTGATATCCGCAACACCACAACGCACGTCAGTGAAAATGTAAAATTTACATTAGACAACTACACTGCTTAAACAAGTAATGATTCTTGGATATTTAAATAAATCATTTGTTTCAACAAAATTTCCATTTGATATTAAATATAAAAATAACTTTCTTCGCGTCGACTGTTGCTTTTGCTAGTGAAAGCGTAATACCATTTTGCTCTGTAACTGCCAAGAAACCTACTACTTTTAAAATCCTTAGGAACCAAATTTTGACTAACATAGCTTAACTGATATTCCACTGACTACAGATTACTTTAAACTTTATAAATTATTACAATTTGAAAAAATTAAAATAATTATTTTAAAATTTCAATATTAATCTAAAATTTATTTTCTTCAGGCTATAATGTCCCTAATTTATTATAGTGGTTGAAAGCTTATCAACTTAAATAATGTCATAGTTTGATGCATTTTTTATTTTACTATTAAAAGCAGATTTTTGGAAAGAGAGGCCAAAATAATAGATGATTTACATTCCCTAATGAGTCCTGCGTTTAACTAATAACACCAATTTAGCCTACAAAATTGAATTTCTTGAAAAGGTGGTAACAAATGTAAAACAATATTTTTACGAATATTTTTTTAAAATAATGATGTCCAAAGTAATTTCATTCATTTGTGAATAAGTCCTGAAAGTTTAATTAAAATCCGGCAATTATTTGATTTTTCAGAAAAATTTCGAGTTAATGTGTTTGTCACCGGAAAAAGAAGTGAGTTATGTTTTCCATTGTAAACTCATGTAATGATTTGACTCCCCGCTAACAGAAATAAAAACAAGAATTTTCAACAAAATTTCGAACGTGTTAGAAAGGATTAAAAAACTTTTAAAAATAATTAAAAAATATTTTGATCTTTCCTCTTAATAATAATATAAACATTTTGATGGAAAAAAGTTCGTTTTTATTAATTTTGGAATTTCATTCTTTATACTCTGCTGTTTTTTCACTTGGTTTGATGAGATAGGTCACCATTTTCTTCACTAGACTACTCCCTGATTACATGATTACAAATCAATTAGCTTGAAGTAAGGCTTTTATCATAGTGCTTCATCCTAATGAGACCATCTTCAACGCATGTGTTGGGGAGTTATCTCCTGAGGAGTCATCAGGCATATTCTGAACCTCTGCATGCGTGGAAGCATCAGATGCATTGAGCTCAATTATCTGATCACTTTCAGACGATAAATCGTTGCAACGTCACACATAGATGTACTAAAATTATTCATTCGTCTCGTCCCTCCAGGTATGGGTTAAATAACATTACAGATTGGGTTCTATAGCTTTGGTTGGCAACAAACATACTGCAGAAAGTAATGGCAACCTACTGCGAGAAAATCTTCTGCCCAGTCAGTCATGTATCTTTCAAGACATGATCACCCAAGCGTGTATCACATATGGCACTTAACTGACTTAGTTGCTGGTAAATAGCAAATGCCCCATTAGTCTATCTCAAGGCAAGTTCCACTTTTATATTCATTCAGTACCTGCTTGTCCGGTGTCTGAACCATCAAATTCAGGTATCAAATTATGTCACACATCATACCTCTCATGATACTGAAATCGTTTGTAGAATTTTGAAGGAACAAACTTTGATACAGAAACTGTTCATCTCAGGAAATTCTCCTTTACATCTTTACGTTGAGTAACAACTCAAAGCCAAGTTACCAGTCACATGCAGCACCTGTTTAGGTTGAGAAGTCAGTGATTGTTGGAGGTGCAACCTAAAATTTGCATGATGTTTTCATGAACTTATATCAATACCTTGTTCCAGGAGAGATGATTTTAGTCAAATTTACTTGTCTTTTTCGACCTCCTAATTTTTCTCTGTGTAATGCGCTTTCATTTCGATTGTGTTACACTGTTAACTGAACAAAAAATACAAAATCTGAGTGAGTTGAAAAAGAAATCCCAACAGATTTGTTTTGAACACTAAGAAACCAGCTTGATTTTTTTTCGTTGCATATTCTGATTTGAAAGGTAAGTGGAAGAAAATAAATAATTTTTATAATTTTTATAATTTTCTTCTTTTTACTGATTTCCCACACCACATTTCATTTCGTTATTCCTCACTAAAAAAATGAAATCCAGATATTTATTTAAGATAAACCAAAAGAAAACTTTACATTTTATAAAATTGGTTTTGAAGTTTATTTTTTTAATTCTATTTAAGTATAGTAGCCAAATGAAAAATATACCTTTTGGGAGAAAAAATTTTAAAATTTTCCCGTAATTCATTTCACTTTTGTTTTGTTTAACAAGTTTGCTTAGGCGTCACTGATGGCAAACAAAAATTTTGCCACTTCTCAATACATAACGTCGAATAGAAAAATCAGTCAATTGTTTTCATGGAAGGGGAGAATATAATAAGTCATCTTGTAAAAGCCCGTATTAATAAAATTATTTCCTTCAACATTGGGTTGGTTTTGGTACCCCTAC
>JBBBDQ010002371.1:0-34179 GCA_037127315.1 Ascarosepion bandense
ATTCCTTTCTGAAATTTCTCCATGATTTGCTGTTTCGATTCCGTGAGGGGTTTCTTTTTCTTTCTTTTTTTTTTTTTTTACTATTGCTTTTTTTTCTTCTCTCTCTCTCTCTCTCTATATATATATATATGATAGTGTCGTCAATTGTTTGTGATCGACTTGTTGTTCGAATCCTCGTAGCAAAATTTGTTAAAGTGATTCAGGGTATATGTGAACGTAAGTTTGTCACAAATTTGTAGTGCAAATTGTGTATGAATCTCCTTCGCCAATTCGTTGTTGGCGACTCCCTGTATGTGAGTTTTGACATCCTCGACGCTTATTTGTTCTTCCTTTGGGTTATACGTGGGTTCGAAATCCTCGTTGCCAATTTGGTTGTTGGCGACTGATGTGAAAAATGTATTTTCCTCTCCGCGTAAACTTGTTCGAAATCTTCGTCGCCAATTTGTTGTGGATTCTGGTTGAGAAACCACACAAAATGATAAATAACAAAAGCAGATATGGAGATAGAAAATGTAAGTTATATTGAACAAATATTTACAAACTGGAACACGGGTTACTCAATTTAGGAATACTAGGAATACTATGCAAGTTATAAATTGGTATAAAGAGTTGCGTCTTTAATGTTAAAAGTCCAATTATGATGTTGTTTAGAATCTACTCAATATTATTAACTTAGATATATAATGATAGAGAAAACTATTGTTTTTGGTTGGAAAAAATCTTACTAAGTTAATAAAACAGACTAATTTGACTGTCAGTATATTTATTTTGATACTTTTACATTATTATACCTTGTAAAACTAATGTAAAAAATAATATGAAAAGATTTTAGAACAAATTCGTAAATTTCTTAAAAGAAAAACATAAAAAACTTTTTATTTTAAAAATAAAAAATATATTACCAAAAAATAAAAACCTCTTAAAATTTACTGCACAAATATTCCTTTCTTTTCAGTAACGCATAGCAGCCTTTTCTCAACATCTGATGTTAGATTTGCAGTCTTTAACTGCCTCCCTTAACTTGCTGCTGAATTGCCTTCCATTATAATAAATATCTCATTTGAGGACGCTCCACACGTTCTCAATGGGATTCAAGTCACAGATATTTGAAGGCCAGTCCATAAAAGAATCTTCAACAAATCCCTTTTCTTTCAACCCGAATTTAGTAAACTTCCTTGAATGACTTGGTGCGTTGTCTTTCATAAAGATCCATCCATGTGGCCCATCGAGCTGATCCTTGATTTGTCTGTAAAAAGCACTTTACTGAAATCAGTTTTCAGGCATTTTTGCCCACTGCGATCTTCTTTCTTCATGTCTTTTTGTTAAAATGGGTTTCTTTATTTGATTTTTTACATAAGCAAACTTTCTTAATGCTTTATACCTTATTTCGCTAAACACCATAGGAAATCCACTGGCCTTCAATATCAACGCACTTGACACATTTGAGTTTCTTATTGATTCTCTTCGGATATGTGATAGATCTTGCTTCGTTAAATTCCGGAGACTTTTTTCTTTGACTGAATTCACATTTAACATATTTTCTTGATTGTTTGATGATCCCTTTTCAAATCCTTAAAAATTTGAAACGAAATTTCCCCCTCGTGGCATAAAATTTTTTCTTGCATATACATCCTCGAACAATATTTTTAATGCGTTTAGCTCTGTAGGGTTTCATCCGTCTTTGAATACTTAACCATTATCATCGTACGTTAATATATGACGACACTTTGAGTCAATAATTACCTCATTTAGCTGTAATAAAATAAGATAAATATTTTAAGAATAAATCATTTTAAAAATAGTAAGGGCCTTGATTAAAAGATATAATGGATTGTAATATTTGAAAAATTTAAATGATTAAAGTAATGTTAATGATAAGATTAACCATTTCCCGAAAAGGATTCATTTCGAACAAAGACACCAGTTCTGTTGTTGGTTAACATTTATAAAATCTTTCACTCAAATCGCTTTTTCATGAAAATAGTTTACTCAAGTTCAGTAGCTGTTATTACTCTTTCTAGTAGTGACGAGAGTTTTCTTACTAAACTATAATTTGATGTCGTGTCAGCATCTTGATTAAGTCATTGTTATCTGTTCGAGGTACATGTGCTTTCCGTGTTATTTGTTAGCATGGAAAACCCAGAGTAACAAAAAAAACCATTACTTCATAACTACCAAAAGCTCGATAGTAGTCACGAAGCAATGGGTTTTCTGTTATTCGTTACTGTACATTGTTTTATATTCTGACGTGCCAGCTCATAATATTCAAATTATAATGGTACTTTTCAAGACATTCAGGCTTCACTCTCTCAAAGTCATTGATCTTAGAAGGCATTTGGCATAGAACTCAGATATTTGATAATTCTGAACCGGTTTACTGCCATGCATGACATCCACAAGTAACTGCCGATGTGACAAAATTGTTTCTAAGCAAGACTATAGAAGTTTTTTTAAGCATTTAGAAAATGAATCATATTTACTTTCCGTGTGAGTTATGTTTGAAATTAAAGATGATCGGAATTACTGTAACATGTATTACGACAAAATATTATATAAAACAGACATTGTAAATTTATTTTGAAACAAAAAAATAAATAATTTTTTCTCATGGATATATTTCCATATACTTAATTCTATAATTGTATTAAATGTACATAAACTTAAAAAGATAACATTGTATCTGTGGGAATATATATTTACTTAAAACCAAGTAGATTCCGTTATTGTTACAACCACATTTCGATGTCATAATACATTTGTTACCGCTGAGAATATACCCCTTCTTGCAGACACACCCCTCTTCAAGAGCCGTACATATCGGTGCAAGTTGATGCAAATCGTTTGACATGCTAATGCATTAAATTTGTAGAACTGATTTGTACAACATTTGGTACCTGCAATGAAAAGTTAGTGACTTGAATAGAGTACATTTATTTTAGAGTCTATCATTGGTTAAACCAGACAATGCTGTTCCTTAGAAAATATATTATTATTGTATGTATTGGTTTATCTTTCTAGAATAAAAATGGGCTTACGCTATGATGAGCATGAAATTGCTCCTGAAGGGTTTATTCGATGTTAAGCATTCGCCGTAAAGTGATACATACAGTGAAAATTATATATAATTTAAAGGCAAGTATTGCAAAATGGTGGACAAAAATGTCATTTGAGTAGTGTGTGTCATAACCAGGAACTTAAATAGAATATTCTCACTAAACATATATTTAAAAAAAAAACTACATATAAATTAAAAGCTAATTCTACACAACTTGTTAAAAATTATTTCAAAGAAATCAAATAAATGAAATATCTTCAGCTTCTGTAGATATTATTTTAATAGAATTTATGCGGTGTATACTAAAACTATTTATAGGAGAATAGAAAATACTACTAAAACGAAAACGTTTAATTGAAAGAATAAAATCTTCTTCAAATAATATAAAAATCGAAATAGAATACAAAACATTCACTTGCATAATAAAATCTGACATAGATGTCACATACTCTGATAAAGAAGTGAGAGTTGTTATTGATTTATATGAATATTTACCTTTATTCATCTATCTTTCTATACCGGTGCATCGTAAAATAAATTTCGTAATCATATTAAATGAAGTTAATATGCCAGGCTAAATATATATGATATGGCAACGGCTTTATTTAGTTGACTTTGATCCATTGGAAGAACATACATACTACATTGTGAATATTTTCTCCAGTTAACAATGACTCCTGCGTTTTCATATTCGCGTGCAAATCCTTCAGTGGCATTGTAGACAACACTTGAAGATTTGTTTGTTTCTGTTATATATACATGCGTCGATTTTACAAAATTTAATGTATCCTTTGACGCATAACGAGTCTTCTTTTGCATACTTTAAAAGATTATTGCATTATTAACTTACAATCTCGTGATTTAGCAATTTGGCAGTCGATTTTGACATTGGTGACGTAACACCTAAAACACAGAGTAATATATGAGATACGTTTTGCTAAATTCCATCTGGTTAATCCTCCTAAATGAATATTTATTTTGATATCTAAATTAGGAATATATGCATATATGGTTACTCATATATATATATATATATATATATATATATATATATATATATATATATATATATATATAAAGGGAGGCGGAGAAAAAAAGACAACTAATGGCGGTATTGTTCTGTTTAATGAAAGAACAGTTGCTTCAACGGCAACAAAGGAAAGGTTTTTGTCTCGTATCTTGATCAAAGATGAAAAGTGGATACAGTACGATAACCCTAAACGTAAAAGATAGTAGGGGTGTAAACGAATCATTGCATCAACATGGGTGGAAAATCCAAATATCCATATTCTGCATTTGTTGAGATCAGTTTAGTGTAGATTTTGCAACATGACAACATTAGGTCACATATTGAAAAATGGATGAAAACCTGCTTGGAAACGCTTAGAAGGGAAGTCCTACTCTGCCTGCCATATTCATCGGACATTAATCCGTCGGATTATCAATTGTTAAGCTCGATGGCATATGGCCTTGCTAATTAGCACTTTCATTCTTATGAAGATTCCAAAAAATGGGTCGTTTTTCTGACATAGAATGTAAATGCTGCCAGAAAGATGGGAGAATGTAATAATTAGCTATGGAAAATAATTTTAATGATACGGGTTTTACTAACCTTTGTAATAAATATTACTTTACATTGAAAATAAGCAAGAAACTCTAGGATCAAATACATAAAACTGCTACTGGTGTCATTAAAAAGTAAACCTCTATTGACTTTTTTAATATGCCATTCGGCTGAAAGGAACACAGAAAATAAAAGGAAAGACACACATCTATCCAGTTTTCACATAACTTAAAAGAGCTACAGTTTTCGTTCAGCTCCAAATATTACGAAACTGAAAACACAATGGATACTTAAAAACTTTCTAGAGTCCTGAATTCATATCACAGATGTAAGAAATATTCCAGGCTCACGGCAGATGTAGATTCCGTTGGAGAGGTTTAGTGAGACTGATTTAACTTCCATTAGACGATTTTAAAAACCAAGATTTTTGCATTCTGTTCTGGTAGAAAGAAAGTATTATATATATATATATATATATATATATATATATATATATATATATATATATCGGCAGAGTAAGATATCGATGTATGCCGAGACATATAGGTTGGTTGACGCTAGACTGTGTGAAAATTGATGTTAATTTGAACAATCTGTCTGTATCTTCACACACAGTACATTTTTAAATAAATATCACCATTAATTAAACATGTCACTTGGTTTGCATGTGAGCAGAAAGGTTCATTATGAATCAAAATAGTTTGCTGGCTTTTTACTTAAAAATATAGAAATTATGATGATATTAAAATATTATTCTAAATATCACATGGAAAATGTTTAGCAACTAACTATAAATATGCGTCAACCCTAAGAGTTTTACTATCACTTGCTAATCTGTTCACAAAGAACCTCATCCTGATTTCATATTTTTTATGCATTTTCACCTGACTTTGTCTGATGGCGTTCCATGATGTTATGTAAAAGATTACTATGCCAGAGAAGATATTAAAGGTGCAAAAAAAGTTGGTATCCCAAAATTTTTCATATGAACTGTACTTGAGTTTATCGGATATTATAGTACGTATGCTGTCATGATTGTGAAATAATTTGATGATAGTGCGGGGTAAGTGTTGAGGTTGTTGCACAAAATCAGGAATGGCTGTGTGCTCTTAATAATTTTAATCCTTAAAATATCTTCTTTAATAAGTCGACAATATTGTCAACAATCCTATCAACATAGTGCCTTTTTTGTGTAGCGTTGCCGCTCAGCCCAGACAGTCGTATCGTTGTAAGGGTGGAGCTTCTCCCGCTTGAACGTTTATGGTGCAATGCAAGGAAAAACACTGTTTGGCCGAATCATTACCAATGAAATAAGATTCTGAAAAAAAACATTGTACCAGAAAGCAAGTTTAATGCGTTTGTAACCTTCTGCTATATACTAGTGAGGCAGAGATGAAGTAAAGCGGATGATCTCTTATCACTGTGGCTGTTTTACTAGGGACCAGTGTTTTGTAGATAAAATCGTTTTTGTCCAATCAGATCCATCTAAAAATGTAATTTATCTAGATACCTCACTTAACATACCGTCTTTTTTAGAGTCTTTAGACATGGTTTTGTGAAATCCGCTTAATTCATTAGTAATCGTCAAGACAATAATTCTTGAAACAATTTCTCTAATATATTTCGGTTATTTTTCCTCAAAAAGATATCGACTAGCACTGATATCGCCAGGTCTTGCTAGTATGATGCCTAACTATATAGCAGAGTTTGAAATTGGTTAACTTGAAGATAGTTATAAATATGACTTAAAGGCTATACTGACTCATTTCATGTTGTTCAAGATATTTGATAGTGATGACATGCCTACGAATTGATTCCGGCCGATATTTCATACGTGAACTCGACAAGTATAATTATGAGTGCCATATCAAAGCCAGAGTAATAATTAAACGTAAGTTAATGTGAAAATTATCAGAAACATGATACATTGGTTTTACCAAACCGTGTGATTAAAAGTATGCAAAACATAAAAAATAGAGGTTGCTGAAAATTTTTTAAATTAAGGCTTTTAACTATAAAATGCTTCAGAGCTAAACAACTAAAAATAAATGTCCATTAATGTTTCTGACTAAAATGATTTAACACAAACAAATCCCGATCACAGGGCAGCAAATAAATATCTATCCAACAACATCCAAATATACGCTAATGAAATCAAAATGTTTAAAAACTTTTTATTTTCCTTTTCTTGTTGCCTTGTATCTTCACTTTCTCATTACAAAAACAAACTCCTAGATGGGTTCTGAATTGCATCAATAGGTTTAAGAAAAATCCCAAAATTAATAAATATAAGAGAACATTTATTTTGTACGCAACAGTATGTACCTTCCAGAACTGGAATTAAAGTGAATGAATTAAGATCGAGAATGTTTTGCACTGTACCGATCTATTTGTTCAAGCCGTTTACATTTAGCCAAACATTATGACGTTGTGTTATGTTTGAACTATTCTCATCCGGCACAAACGAGCTGATTCCTAAGCGATAACACTAATGATCATGTTTCAATTTTAAGAACGTTTTGCTAATAGCGAGTATTGTTTGTAGCGAAGAATTCTACGATAGGAAAGTACAAAAATCAAAATATAGTTAACAAGAAAAAATTAATTACAAAACATCGAATAGATAATGGCTATATGCATAGATATGTTACTCCTTCGAAAGTTACATCATTTGAAGTGACAGGTTTTCAAGCGCCTCTGTCTACTAGGGTGTCTTGCCAATTCCTGTTACAGATATAAACTCAGGCGAATTTGTGTTTCATTGACACCCATGGTGCCCACTTGTGGTTTAATTTACAGCTATGCGGAGTTGATCTTGGTTACAGTTTATGAGTGAGATGTTTCATAGGTGTCACAACAAGTTTCCATAGGGGTCGTATTTATTTTAGAAGCTTACAAGTATTTATGACAGTGGCTATTGTTGAAATTACCAGAATAATTTTATTATTTAGAAGTGTTTAATTTTACCTGAAAACTCTGATGGTAGCTGATTGACTCGTCTTGAGTACTAACTCCTAATTTTCCAAATAAAATAGAAGCACAAACCCGTCTTTGATCTCACATATTGTTTCAAAATAAGATTCCTTAAAGGCAAAAGAAAGTGATGGTATCCCAGGTGTAGAACTGGATCTAGATTTCTGGAAGACCTTTAATGTAGCTCCTGTTTTTAAAACCTCTGGAAAAACTTTTGTCCTCCCTAGCTATGTCAAGACTTAACAAGTAGGTATACATGCAGATGATACTACCATTTACTGCCATCTCAATAGAAAACCTCTCAGAGCTGACAAAATGAACCTGCATTCTACTCTGTAAATATATTCGTTACATTTGCTACAAGATGTTTTAACTAGTGCCACAATCACATGAATGTAAGCGTTCTACTGAATTAGCTTCCAGATTTTACTCTTACTGTTGAAATAATTCTGTGTAATCGCCAATACTAGTTCGTTTTTCTTCGAACTTTTAGCCAATAAATCTCCATTCATTTTAATAGCTACCCTGAGGAATACAATGTTGAAATATTTAACTGCTACATCAATCGCGATTTTCTATACTTTTGACTCCCGTTTACGCAATACACCCTATAACTAGTTTTTTCTCTTATTTTCACGCTCCGTAACCACATGCGTATTAGTGATTTCGCCGGCTTGCTTGAGGAGAGATGATTATAAAGAAATATAAAAAAAATAAATACATTGAAAATCCGTTTATATTTTAACAAATATTTCATAAAGTTAATATATTAACATAGAATATTTTATATTACAACGGAAGAGCAAGAGACCAAACTTCTACTTTTACCTAAAAATACATTTTTTCTATAATATTTTCTAAAGGAACATTATTTAGAACATTATATTTGTTGCTATGTTAAGAACTGTTAATTGTTTGATTTTCATTAATGAAATTAAAGACTGCAAAATCCGTTCTTCCTATATTGATTGTGTAAATTTATTGGCAGTATCTTCTTTGAAATAAAAAATAAACAGATATGGTTTTAATTTGTATGTTTTATTTTAATTATTTTGTAGTAGTATAGTGACAATATTATCCTTTTTGTTGTGTAGAAAATAAAAGACAATTCTTGAATAATTTTGATAAAAACTGTTACATAGATATATGGGAAATTTAGCTGAAGTTTTAAAAATGTGTTGTTTATGTAAGATTCTTTCAAATCCCTAGCATAAATACATGCATTTGCTAAATTTGTATCTTTTGGAAATTAAAATACATTGACATTTTGTGTTCATATTACTAATTTCCTTTGCATTCTAGGAATTCAGAACTATAGGACATTTTTATTAAATTAATGCTGTAAAGATATTTACAATATAATTAGAAATCAAACAAAAATCAATCTGTGTGAAGAAAACTCAAACAGTAAAAACTAATGAAAATATTTCTCCTCGTTTATCCCAAATGTAGTGACGTCACATCGAAAAGACCTATTGCGGAGGTGTTAATACAGAACAGTTCAACCTCTTGCATAACAATGATCAAGTGCTATTTTTCTTGAAATTTCTAAAATTTCGTTGGAAATAACATTGACAGCATGACTAACCATTGGGGATTTTCAAGGTCGTACGTAGAAGGAAAATCGTACGTAGAAAATGTTTTTCTTTTCAAGCAGGAAAAATTCATATTTATTTTCTCTGATAAAGAAAAGTTTCGTGTAGAGCTAAATGAAAGTAAATAGATGCCCCGAGCAGCATCCTACTCTAGAACCACATTTCTATAGTCTCAAAACTTCATCTGCTAAGAAATTGTTCAGAATTTTTTGATGTAGTGTTACCTGCAGTTACTCCAGTGCTGCGAAAGAAAACGTATAATCATGTACAGAAACACTCTGACCCACACTTGATACAACGAAATCAACAAATGAAGACTAATGTCAGTACATGTTCATTTATAGTTTTCGTAGAGATCAGTCGTTCGTTTGCTTTAAAACTAGTTCTATATCTTTTATCACTACTAAATCTTTTATTTGAAATTCACAATTTGTCGATTTGAAGTTCAGCGTTTTAAATATAAAGTCAAATTTTCAGGTTAAGTTTTTTCATTTGAACAGTTATAGTAATAACTAAAACACTATGTGTACAATTTTACCAAAGATTCACTAGAATTTGTGATAGATGTTCATATGTCACAGAGAAGATCATTTCCAAAATTAGCTCGAATAATCAGGTGGGGGTAGAATATTTAAGGAGATTTACTTTTACTTAGTCTCCTTGAAATCTTCTGCTTTGAACTAGAGCGCAAAAGCAAATGAATGCCACAAATAAAAAAGTATAAGCACATGCCAAAATATTTTTCAAATTAAGAAATAATTCTTTTGTTCTTTAATAAGATATACAATCGGATTTTGATATTTAATCTTAAGTCTATGGAATGAAAATTTAAGTTTCAAACAAAGCATCAATACCTCTTTGAAAAGACTAAAGACGATTACTACTATCTAATCAATTTTGGAGTTGTTCCAGAATACCACAGTGAAATTCAAACAAAGCGAAAAGCGTTGCTGGTGTCATCGACAAAATAAGATATTCCAAGTGTACCTTAACATATTTTACAGCGATATAGAAAAAAGCAGTTCTGTAAATCAAACAGTTATCTTTTATCTAAGATTGCAAGAATTTTGAGAGAATATTTGGAGAAACCCGCAGAAATATAATTCCAGTACAGAATGAATCCAAATACAAAAAAAAAATGTTGAATACATCTCTAAACGAATGGAGAATATAAGAAAAAGCAATGTTAGGCAGGCTGTAACGAAATCACAAAAGATTGAAACTCCTAGGAAATGTCTGCCCTAAGGAACTCTATCTATTCTTTTCTTGAAGAAAACATCATACTTCACCTAGAACAAAAAGGATATCGGAGAAGTATATATGGCTTCAAAAATCTGCTATTGATGATAAAATGATACTTGAAATTTGCAGGAAAAGATGTAGAAATCTCAAGAGAGTATGAATACTTTTACCGCATGCTCCGTGCCTTTTCAAGACGTAGGCGATCATGGATTTCTACTTGCCCATGTCCATTGCCGCCCTTAAATTTTTCTCTTGAATTTGAATTCTGCAACCGGATCAGCCTGCTGCATCGCTTCCACGATGCTGTCGTACAGGTAAAAGGAAAGCGGTGATACGCGTTTGCGCTTCCTCTGTCGGTTCGTCAGGTTTGCCCGCTGTTGCCCCTACTTTACGCTATGGCGTTGGAGCATTCATTTTCCGGCTGATGTACATGGCGTGCGGTCCGGTCTAACTGTAACTGGTAGGATCGATCTAGGGTTTCTGCGTACGCCAATAACGTATCTATTTTTGTATCGATTTAACCCTAACCGATCTCATCAAGGAAATCATGGCATTTTGTTATGACTACAGCCATTTTTCAAGCTTTCGCTGGCCCAAAACAATTCGTTTCGAGCACGAAAAAAGAAGAAAATCTATATTTTTCTCTTCTTTCCCAATTATTCAGCCAATTTCTCTATTCCCCGGATTTTACCAGTACATAATACTATTAAAAATATCTTTTTTTTACGTAAGCTCACATCGCGGATTACGATAAAACACAACTAACAATACCACTAATATCAATTTCTCTCACTCCGTTGTATTAAACCAAAAAATATACCGGCGTGGAAATAGGGTTACAACCTATCCTCTATCTCTTGTTCGTCATTTAGCATTTCTACATCCACGGACTCGAATCTAGTTCTAAATTAATAGGTATTAGCTAATATTAGTTGCCCCTTTTTTCTATTACAGTCGTGTTCTCGCTTTTTTATCCTTTTTGTAAGACGAAACTTTTAAATCTGACGGGCTTTGCTTTTTGTTTGAACCATTTTTTCGTTATGCCACTGATTTGCTACGATGGCGTTTTATATGGTATGCATCCTATTTTTAAACTAGGATACTAAATTTTTAGAATTCCGGTGCGTTGTTAGTGAAAATAGTCTTAAGTACACTGTTTCTTTCATATTGTTTTCATTATCTGTTTCACGGAGGTAGCTATCCTATATCTCTTCCATAATACTTCTGGACATCCCGAGAATGAGTCTACTCCTGATTAAACATAAACAAATAACCCTAATAGGGGCATTGTCCATGTGGCCTCCTTGACCTTGGCTCCTTCTCTTTAGGCCATGTGTCTAATTTGGTTTGTTACAATATTTGAATGTTCGTACATTTGTGGCATTTTATGGGTTCTTCAATATCTTTAGAATATACCGGCCACCAATCTTACAGTCTCAACTTTATTGCGTCACTGTGATGTTGCAATGTATATCGTTTTACACTCTTAAGTACTTTCT
The DNA here is from genome assembly GCA_037127315.1 of Ascarosepion bandense. Taxonomy (NCBI): domain Eukaryota; kingdom Metazoa; phylum Mollusca; class Cephalopoda; order Sepiida; family Sepiidae; genus Ascarosepion; species Ascarosepion bandense. Next base: position 11,929 of record JBBBDQ010002371.1, read on the forward strand.
TAAAAAAAACTTTTGGAGAGGGACTACTGCTTCTTGCATTGTATATAATGTCTTTTCATTCTGAAGCAGTTTTATCATTGCTTTGAGACGCCAAATGGTAATTTTTTTTAAAACTATGATAGTTTCGCCACCAACCACACACTTCGATGTAGTGTTATCTGCAGTTACTCCAGTGCTGTACATAAAAACGTATAATCATGTACAGAAACACTTGATACAATGAAATCAACAAATGAGAGCTAATGTTAATCGTTGTTCATTTATAATTTTTCATAGAGATCAGTCGTCCGTTTGCTTTAAAGCTAGTTCTATATCTTTTATTACTAGTAAAATGTTTGTTTGAAATTCACAATTTGTCGATTTGAAGTCCAAATTTTTAATATATAACAGGATTGAAAGATAACTTTTTCATCTGAACAATTGCACCAGCAATAACTAAAATACTACATGTACAATTTTACCAAAGATTCACAAGGACTTGTAATAGTTGTACATATGTCACAGAGAAGAACAGTTCTAATTAGCTCGCATAATCTGCAGGGGGTGCTGGAATATTTAAGAAGATTAACTGTCACTTAATCTCCAGTTAAACCTTCTGATTTAAACTAGAGCGTGAAAGCAAATGACACAGAAAACAAACAGTATGAGCATATGTCAAAACATTTTTCAGAATAAGATAAAATTTTCTTTCTTTGTTAAAAAGATGTACAGTCGGATTTTAATATTTAATCTTAAGTCTTTGGAATAATAATTTAGGTTTCAAACAAAAACATCAATACCTCGTTGAAAAGACTAAAGAGGATTATTTCTGTTTAAGCAAGTTTGGAGTTGTTCCAGAAGACTACACTGAAATTCAAACAAAGTGAAAAGCGTTGCAGATTTCACTTCCAAAATAAGGTATTCCAAGTGGACCTTAAAATGTTTTACAGGGATACAGGAAAAAGCTGTTATGGAAGTAAAACAGCTATCATTTATTTAAAATTGCAAGAATTTTGAGAGAACATTTAGAGAAATCCACAGAAATATACTCCAAGTACAGAATTCATGCAACAAGAAAAATTGCATGTTTGATAAACCTCTACAAGAATGGAAAAAGATAAGAAAGGTTAATGTAACTTTTGGCAGGTTGTCACGAAATCCCCCCCCCCCAAAAAAAAACAGAAAATCCCCAGGAATGTATGTCCTGAGGAACTGTAGTTTTTCCTTTCTTTGAAGAAAAAATCATTCTTCACCTGGATCAAAAGAGTACTCGGAGAGGTTTATATGACTTCAAAGATCTGATATTGATGAAATAATGATACTTGAAAATTGCAGAAAAAGAAGTAGAAAACTCAAGAGAGCATGAGTTCTTTTTCTTTTTGCGCCGTGAATTTCCTAGGCGATCATGGATTTCCCCTTGCCCATATCTTTGTCGACCTTAACGTTTTCCTCTTTGTATCCCCCAAATGGCTCTCTATCATCCACATGCTCAAGCAAATGAAGTATATCTCACGCTGCTTTTCCCTGTTTTGTTTCTCTCTATCCGTCCTGTGAGTATGAGATTCTCTAATCCCTCCATCCTCATTACGTGTCCCAGAAACCTCAATTCTTTCCAACTGATGCCATGTATAAATTTCCTTTTTCGTTTTCATCCTCTCCAAAACATCGTCGTTGCTCACATGTTCGGTCCATGGTATCATTAGCTTCATTCTGTAGAATCACTGTTCTGTTGCTTTGAGTCTTTCCTTCATATTTGAGAAGATTGTGCAGCACATAGGAAAAAGTATATTATATAACATTTAGTATTCTTTTCTTTGTTACCAACGAAATCTACTTGTCTTTCGATAATTTGTTATGCCAATATATTTTCAGATCTCATTGAGGTACATTCCACCCTCTCTCAGAACTCTTCACAGATATTTAATTTTATGCACTGTTTGATTCTAGTAAACCCAATATGTGGTTGTAATTTTTGGGTCCTCTTTTTACTGATGACCATGCGTTAGTGTTTCATTGTTATTTATTCGTAGTCTTTACTTCTCACTTTCCCTTACTACTTTCTGCATGTAATCCAGTATTTTTATATTTTGCATTTCAGCGTCTGCTATCAGCACTGTATGATCTGCATATCTTATATTATTCATATAGTGACTGCCAATGATAAATTTTGGTAAATCTTCCAGCTCTCTCAGAATTGTTACGCTCTATATTTTTGTTGTGGATCTGGGGTTAGATCCAAATAATAACAAAATGCAAGGTAATCCGGGATAAACGCAATATATTGGAGAAGAGAAATATGTGCATAGAAGGTGAGTATAACGTCGTAACAATACGGTTAGTTGAATACGAGAGAATGCGAGATAATAACGAGACGTGAGACTTAGCAATGCGATAACCTCAGGACTAGAAATTCATGTAATACGCTGTAGTCCTCCTCCAAATAGTAGTATGACTACCACTGTGGAAGAGTTCATCTTTTGAGTAATAGGGAAGGTGCCCCAACACCCTCCTCCTAAGTTTTTTATTTGTAATTTCCTTTAGTACTTCTTCCCTTTTCGGATCAATTATTAACTAAACCGTTGATTTCCTCTTTCTTTTTGACCTCCTCTGTTGAGGTTCCAACTGGGGCATTTGAATATCAAATGTGTCATAAATGGTGTCTAACGTTTCTTCTTCCTGAGGCGTGTTGATTTCGTCTTCAGTCAGGCTTTTTTTTATCTGGTACATATGACGCTTGTGAGTGAACCTAGGTCCGTCAATCGTGTAGACCATGTTGCCAATCCGTCTTTTTATGATGCCTGGTTCCCAAGATGACATTTTATAATTTTTTAAATAAACTCTTTCATTTTGTTTCAGTTCCGTCTCCCATCTTATGTATGATCCACGCCTCGATCCCGTGCAAGCTCGGGTTGCTGGCTACCAGCATCTTCAATTTTGGATCATAATGCGTAAGAAATAACTCGTACGTCAATATTTTTTAAATGCTTTAGAATGCCTGTTGGCATTCGTTTGACCAAACCCAGGCCTTATCCTTTCTTAGTAGTTCATTAAGGGGCGCTCGAAGATTGTGTAAATTTGGTTTGAAATCTTGGTAGCAGCTAACTAATCCCAGAAAACTCTGTAGGAATGCAATATTATTTGATGCCGGCATATTTTTGATCGCCAAAGATCTAGTTGGATCAGGCTTTTACCATCTTTGTTTATAATATGGCCCAAGTATTTTATCTCTTCCAAGAAGAAATCGCACTTTTCTTCTTTGACCTTGAATCCATAATTAAGAATTTGTTCAAATACTTTCTTATATGTTTAGTGTGCTGCTCAATCGTTTCACTCTTTATCAAAATGCCATCTAGATAGGCTTTAGCGAAATCGAATTCCGCCAACATCGTATCCATAACTTGCTGGAAGATAGCCGGGGCTATTTTTATGTCAAACGCTAATCTTTCATATTCTTCGCGCATTAATGCATAAGAGATTCGAGGTTTCTTCGTCTACAGGAATCTATAGATATGCCTCGTTCAGGTCTATTTTGGAGAAATATCTTCCTCCGTTTAGCTTTGTAAATACTTCTTCCGGACTCGGAAATACGTAATGGTAATCCTTTACTGTCTCATTTAAACCTGTCAAAAAATCTGCGCATACGCGTATTTCCCCAAACTTTTTCTTAACATATACGACAGGTGCTGCCTAATGATTGTATTCCATCTTGGGTATAACTCCTGAGCTGGGTAATCTGTGCAGTTCGCTGTTTATTTTTTCTTGTGCATCGAAAGGAACATTTCTTTTTTTCCTAAATACTGGTTGAGCATTTTCCTTTAACACTATTTTTGCCGACATTTTTTGGCTTACCCGTCCGAGAATACTTCGGGGAAGGCCTTTTTTAATTCTGATTTTATGTTTTCGGTTTCCGTAGTCAGGCTTTCGATTTTTTACAATACGAGCTGATTGGTAAGTCTCAAGGGTTAAATCTTTGCATCCAGTCAGTCCCGAACAAGTTGTTAGTATTTTTCAATATATACATTTTTAATTTTTTTTGTAACTCCATTGAATGTCACGTTCAAAATCACTTCTCCTTCAAATTTAATGTTCTTACTCGTGACTGATTTCGCCATATTTTTTTTGTTTTTAATAAGAGAGATTTATTCATTCATCTCCGTGTTTGGAAACCGATTATCGAAATATCAGATCCAGAGTCTAACTGAATGTTTATAATTTTGTTTAGCATTTTGATTTGCAAATACGTTCAAATGTTAGCACCTTCGTCTTCCTCGTTCCTTGTTACTTTCACTCTTCTTCTGCTTCCGCATTTAGAGGCTTTATGTCCCTTTTTTGTGACAGTTACGACATGTTTTAAATTTAAAAGGGCAATCCTGATACCAGTGGTATTCACCACATCTATAAAAAAGGCTTGGAGATGGTTTCTTCTCTGTTCTTCCAAAAGATTTAGTAGGCGAATGCCAGTTTTTCCTAGATTTTGCCATTTAAGGAAGAGAGAAAAAATGTTCCTCGAATCATTTTTTATGCTTATACACTGCTGGAAATATTCAGGTAATTTTTGTAGAGTCAGGTTTTGCTCGTTTTCTAATTTTGTTAAAATTATCATTCTCATTTCTGCATCTTTATTTGCAATCAAACCTTGTACAAAGACTAAGCATTTGAAATTATCTGCCGTGAGTTCTGCTAGTCTAAATTCATCGCACAGTTTATTCACCACTGATGCGAAAGTGGTGTAGTCTTCGTCATTTTTTTCGTAAATTTAAACATTTCCATCTTTTATGGGATAGAGATGTCTTCGGGCTAAACGATTCTGTTAATAAATTTATGGCGCCAGCGAATTTTAACTCACGAGTTTTTTTTTTTTTGGAAGTATGTAATCCACTAATTTGTTGTGTCCGCGTGTTCCCAGTTTGCGAAGGAGTAATAGTACTTTCTTCTCGTCCGACAAGCTACTCCAATCAACTTCATAAAAGTCCTGGTATCGTCTCAAGTATAGTGCAAAATTTTCCTCCTCAGCCGGGTCGTAATTGAAGTTCTCTATTGAGTTCTATATTGTATTTTGTGTAAACGTATATTCGTTTTCTTCATTTTCACTCTTTGCAAGTATAGCTTGTTGGAACATTTCTTATGTCTTTTTTTGTTGTTCATTGTTTCTTTCGTCAAATTTCTATTGCAATTCCAGCTGTTTTTGTATAAATTCAAACTGCAATTTTTGCTGTTGCTCTTCTAGTTCTAGCTGTTTGTTCTTATTGAGTTGTTGCTGCTCCATCAGTATTTTTTGAAATTCGAGCTATTTTTTCTCATTGCGTTTTTGTTGGTTCATTTAGAGTTTCACCAGTTCTACGATCGTTGCTTTAAAATCTTCCATATTTTTTTTACCGGAGTGGGGAAAATTTTTACTGTTTTTCTTCTTTTTTAAATTTTTCGGAAAAAGAAAATTTTACCTCCTACCGTAAACTTTATGCTTACGGTAAGAGGGAAAAATTTATTTTTCCCACAAGCAATGCCAACCCCCCCCCCCCACCAAAAGAAAGAAATATTTCTTCGACGAAGAAGAAATTATATTGCGAATAGAAAATAGTAGAAATTAACTTACAGCTTTTCCTCTGGGTATTAATTTTACTTTTCGTATTTTTCCTCCGTGTAAGACTCGTTACAATCGTAGTAGGATTCTTTTGTCCACCACTGCAGTGATTGGTAATTTCACTTTCTGGTGTAGAGGTCTTTTTTTTTAGATCCACTAACGTTACTCTTTGTGGTCGACAATTTGTAGAGTTCTTTCTGAATCCTTTATCGTGACTGCTGTTTTTCGTTTTTTGTTTTTTTTTTTTGTTTTTGTATGTTCTTTTATTTTCTCTGTTCGAACCCTCATTCGCCACTGTTGTGGATCTGGGGTTGAATCCAAATAATAACAAAACGCAAGGTAATCAGGTATAAACGTAATATATTGTAGAAGAGAAATATGTACATAGAAGGTTAGTATAACATCGTAACAATGAGATTAGTTGAATACGAGAAAATGCGATATAATAACGAGACGTGAGACTTAGCAATGCGATAATCGCAGGACTAGATCTCCTGTAATACACTGTAGTCCTCCCCCTGTAGTAGTATGACTACTACTATAACTAGTTTGTGGAAGAGTTCATCTTTTGAGTAATAGGGAAGATGCCCCAAACATTTCTTTCTGTTTTCCTATAAATGCTGAATTCATTTCCTATACGTATGCAGGTAGTTTGCTGGCAGTATAGGTTTTCCATAACTCTGATATTTTTTCCAGATATGTCGAGGTTGTCGAGTGTCTCTAAAAAGTTTCTTGATTAAGCTGATTGTTCATGAAGTTTACATTTTTTGCGCCTGTCTTCGTAAACCTTTTAAAATTAAACATCGATCTGCTTAGGTCTTCCGGTATATCACCACTCTCGTAGATTTCCTTTATAATTTCTGTAATCCTGTCTACGCCGAATTTGTCGAAGACTGTTAGAATCTTTATTACAGTACCGTCTGGTCTTATTGCTGTGTTTCTGCTCAGTTTGGTTAGTTCAGCTTCCACTTCGCGTTTTAATTTTTCTCGTCCGTCAATATTTCTGTGTATTGGTCTCTAGAAGATATCTCCGGTATATTCATTCCATTACTGACGTAACATTACCTTCTATAATATAAGCATTTCTTTCTTGGATTGTATGAATCCTGGTGTCTTTTCTTTATTAATATCTCCTTTAGTTGCCGTGCTCAAATTCCATTTATACACATCCTTCGTTAAGCCAGTTTTCTTTATCCTCTATTTATTTGCTCCTTATTTCCTTGTGCATTTCCCAGTATTCTGTTTCGTACTTTGTCATCGTTTTCTGTATTTTTGAATCTTGTCAAGTATTCAATTGTTAATCCACTTATTTTTACAGTTGAACTCTTACTATAAAAAAAATGATAATAAATATAAAGCAACAATAACCTATTAAAATTTGCAATTCTTCAGCATTAGGATTAGGGAGTAGCGACTTCGACTGACACGACGAGTTTCGATAAGCTATATAATGAAATGATAGTGACTGGTTTGTGCCAGAAGTAAGACACGGAACAAGAAGGTAGGTTCAAACGGTGTACTAGTATAACACGAAACAAGATATCCAATAGAAGTGTTAATAATATGTAATATAGATATAAGTAAGTTCGAATATATTATTACGCTGCCTGATTAGTAGCTGTCGTTAATTACTGTACGTAACTGCTCTCTACAAGTCACGCAGCTATTCATATATGTAGCAAGAGGAAGGTCTCATTCTACGTAGGAAGGTTCCATAATATATCTATATCGTAACGGACAGTATGAATAAAGCATTGTTTATTCTATATATATTCTATATTGTGCTTTGTTTCTTTCTTTTATAATCCCTTTCGAATCAGAGTTGTTATCTCACGGATGTTTCTTTTTCCGATATTTTATAAATGGTTCCCCGTGCTTCGGCTAAATATAATATTACATTAACTGGAAATGTATATTATTGGACTCTAGGTTAATACAGAATGTCACTCTTACATTTTATTTGTAATAGATTGGTTATAATTAGAAGTTCTGTTCAGCAGATGGGAGCTATTTTGTAGACTGGTGATCAGATAAAAAGTAGAAATTATATACAGTAACATCTGTTACAAACTGCTTAAATATATTAGACATTTCTAGTTCTGAGCGCTGTTTGGCTAAGCCATTTTGTTTGAGATATTTTAAGAGTGAAAATGTTATTGAAATCATTATTAAATTTGCTAAAACGGAGATGTAACCTTAATTCTTGAACGCTGCTAGTACATTGTAGCCATTTTCATAGATGATGCTGTTGAAGTCTTATTTTCTGTAAATAGCTAGCAGATAAGCCATTCGAAACAGAATCATTTGGACAACAGCTACACACTGCAATCCTTCAGAATAAAAATTCTTGTTCAGTGGCAAGAAAATACAATAAAAACCTAACAGAAGTGTCATATTTTTGAGGAAACACACACAAACACACACGCACGCACACACAGATATATATATATATATAATTAATAAATATTTATTAATTATTGCAACCTAATTTTATTTCTTTAAATGTTATTTTTAGTAAATGCCCATATTTGAGTAGAGATAATGTTTCTTTTATACTGTATTTCCTGTCGTCTACCGGCTTAAACATTAAAGAAATCGTATTAAAGGAAAAGGCTCCAAGGAACATTGTGTCCCCTTTTGAGGAGAAACCATCGTTAGATTCAACTTGCTTTTGATCATTTTTTATCACCCGGCTACAAAAGGCTGCATAATCAAGCAATGCTTTTATGAAATAGTACTTCACATAAACGAGCCGGATCCATTACTATGAGTATACACTGAAAAACAACCTTTAAAATAACAAACTCTCTCTCATCCACCAACCCTCTATACATACACACACACACATAATATTTATTTACACCATATTTATTAATCCCCTCCAAAAAAACGGATTCCAAATTATAGGAAAAGGTGATTTTGTTTAATATTTTTAAATGTATATTTAGCATTAGTTTTTGACCAATTCACACGTCTCTCTCTCTCTCTCTCTCTCTCTATCTCTCTCTCTCTCTCTGTCTCTCTCTCTCTCTCTGACATTGTTTGACTAATATTTATGTTAAATACTGTAACTACCGGAACTTGTCTGAACCCAGATAAAACTGAAAACTTCAAATTTTGGGTGTTTTTCAGTGATACACCCTTTGGCGATCTTGTTTCCTTCAAGACATAACTAACTAGGCAGAATTTATTTTTAAAGTAGGCCGCCATTTCTTTTTCCGGTAAAGTGGTTGCTAACCAAAGCTAAACAATGTAATATACTCTACATTGTACGCAGTTCGACGGCATGGAGTTGGATTTAAATTTTCTCTCTTTATCAAAATCAAATCCCACAACCTGGGGAGGTTTACCAGCTTAGGGTTTCTTCTTTTTCTTACTTTTGTCGCTTTTGCATTTTAAACTAATTTTAAATAGTATAAAGAATAATTCTCACTCTTTTCGTATTCTTAGTCAGTCTCCGTCATAACTTAATTAAATGATGCGACTCCAACAATTAACAATACTTTAATAACCATATTATCAATACGGACGGGCATATATATATATATATATATATATATATATATATATATATATGTGTGTGTGTGTGTGTGTGTGTGTCTTAAGAAATTAAGCAAATATAGTAAATAAAAGTAACAGTATAAAGTAACAGTATAAAAAAATAATACGAAACTGTTACGGGATATCAGTTTTTTTGTATGGCAGCAGATACTTGACAGTGTCCTTAAAGATGAAGAATAGAATTGAAAAACCAGAAACTGGTTCTACAGAAGAATTACCGGAGGTAATCTGTATCTAACATGTGAACAACGACGAGGTTCTGGGGAGTAAGGTAAAAAGTAAATTTATAATTAATATCAAGAAGAGTCTGTTAAAATTCATGGTACACATGATGTGGATGAAAGACTGATATTCAGTAGACATATAGAATGAAAGAGGGAGAGACAGACAGAGGAAAGCAGCGTGTGACATACTTGATGAGTACGAGCAAATTAAAGATAGGACAGGGTTTGAGAAAAATAACAAAAAAGACAAAACTTATTAAGAGTTACAATGAACAGTAGGGTGTTGAGAACCAAAATTGCCAATGTCCTAAAAGAATACGGCACATAAAATAAAAATAACAACTTGCAATACTTTTGTCACTAGTTGGCTATCTTCCAGAGTAAACCGACATGACTAAATATTTAAATACACCAAACAATACATTTGATTGACCTTTTTTCCCATGAATAATTTGAATTAAGAAAATTACTAATCGAAATGGTGACGTTATCTCGCACTGTTTTCATTGGACAACTTGGAGAAATAGGTCAATGTTTTTAAGTGGATTTTTATTCAGAAAAGAAAATTTGGAATAAGTATATGATAATTCTTTATAAATTAAAACAAAATAAATAAATAATCGTCTTTATTTTGTCTTTTATCAGTTAATCTTTTAAGTTTCATAGTCTAAATAATAGAAGGCGAGAGTATATATATATACATATATGAGTAGAAATTTCAAGATCACCAGTTCTGTCCACTTTAAACCATGGATGAGAAAGTATCAGTTCTCTGGTGTCTCTGCAGTAAGATTTATAGTAGTTTTCTTTTTGTTTTGTTTATGTTATGATTTTTACATCAACTCTTTTTATACCGTATAACTAAGAAAAGAATATAAGATAAAAAAAAGTTTGTACTTAACGTCAACAAACCTAAACACGGTGTTAAGCGTACAATTATTGTACAGTTGTGCATAAACATATTAACTGAATGTTTACTGGAAAATATTTACAGAAATCTCTGAAGCATCTCGTATTTTATCAGTTTTATCTGTATTAATTAATTTTTTTCTTAAAAAATCGAATTTAATTTTTACCCGATATCATACGCATATTTTTTAAAATTTCAGCTTTTATACTATTTGCTCATGCCAGTCCACCGGCAGGTAAGAGAATTATTTCGATTTTTATTAGGTTGTCACTAAATAATAGCAAGTCAAAGTTTTATTATTTTAAAAGCCATTTAATATATTATTCACGGCATATATAAGTGAATTCTGGTATACCAAATAATTAATGTGTTCTCTTTAATACTCTTTAATACTTTTAACTAATTTTCAGACAGAAACTTTCTTAAAGCATAGAAGCCCTTAATGATTAACACGACAAAGCATGATCTTCGTTTACTTTTCTTGCATGAGTCCAGACGTAGGCACAGTGCCTCCAAAACTTCTGCCAATATCAACAGCGCATGAAGAGATGAGTTCACTAGTGATTGGTCAGTACTAAGGGTGTTGCAGAAATTCCATACTAGTGATGAGAGCCTTGAAAATGAAGAAAGTAGAGGACGCACATATAATCTTCACAACGAACAATTGTAAGCAGTTGTTGAATAAAACCCACGTTCAAAAGTCAGAGAAATGTCTCCGACATTTGGTTTCAGCATTGCAGCGGTCTCATGACATTTTTAATGTCTTGGAAAGGTAAAAAAAAGCTCGATAAATAGGTTTCTCAAGATCTCAATAAAAATTAAAAACTTGAAGTGTGACCGATGCTATTTCTGCGTAATGCCAACGATCCTTTTCTCGATAGAATAATCCCTCGTGATGAAAAGTGAATTCCTTATGTTAATCGTAAACAATCAGATCAAAAGCCTGATTGTGATGAGTCAAAAAAATTTCAAAAATCAGTTACATCAGCAAAAGATTATGGTGATTGTCCGGTAGTCTTCAATGGGTGTCATCCACTACAAATCTTTTGATACTAATCAGAGCATTAATGTAAAGCTTTACTGCAATCAGGTAGCTAAAATGCATGAACAGCTGGGTAAAATGGGACCTGCAATTTTGAATAGACGTGGACAAATTCTGCTCAGCGATAAAGCGCGGCCGCATGCTGTAAAAATGACGTTGCAAAAACTCACAGCTTGGAATACGAAAGTTTACCACATCCTCTATATTTTCTTGATCTTTGAAAAATTTTGTTGCATCACAGTTTCTGAAATTGGTTATTCTTTTTCTAACAACCTAATAGTTCCGACAGCTTAAATTCATTGAAAATGAAATCGCTGAACTATATGATCTCGGTAACGGTAATTTAAATGAAATTAAACTCTTTTGTAACTGTTCTAGCGAACCTCTCACTGAAGTTACATATGTTCACGGAACTTTTCTATGTACTTATTTATTGGTTAATTAACTACCAACAAAATTTGGAGAAATAAAACAATAGAAAACCATTTCATAATCTTTTTGACAAATAATTGGAATTTAAAAGAGGGAAAGTTGAACAATACCAATACCGATCTTCTGTAATTATAGACTAATTCTAAAAAGATAAAATAGAAAAACGCATACAAAATTAGATACTCCAGTAGCACCCGATGATATGGCTTTAACGTTTGAACACTTCAACAAAGAATGATCGATATTTCCATCATATCAACTAACATATCTTCTTTTATCTAGCATATTTATTTTTACGTGAACCCCAACTTATTCAGAAGATAAAAAAAGTAGTTTATAAGCTCATAATGTTCCAAATTTATATTTTTGAACGTTGTAACACATACATATAAATATACAGAGGCAGCCAGAACTTATTTTAACAAGTTTTGTTAAATTATATTTACAAAATTTTTCTAATTAACTTTTTATTGTTACTGTCAAATTTTCGTGTATTTTTTGGCGCATTCAAACAAAAGTTGTAAAAATTTTATCCAAAATTTACGTTTTTGTTCTGTTTTAGTTCGCATAATTTTAACTGTCTCAGTCATTATAAAAATATATACTGTCATTATAACAGACAAGGATTTGTTGGCTACGTTTTGATATTTCTTAGTAGGCTAGATTTCAAAATCAACTTGAAAATGAATATTGAGTATTTGTGTTAACTTCATCATAATGCATATTCATTATTACGAAAGTGTATGATAATTTTGAAACATTTAAAGAGATATATGCAGTAACTTTTTGGTCTACGTTCATCTCCACGTATTTGTCTGTAGATATACATTCCATTTTATACAAGCATTTCCTGTAAATTTCTCGGTCAATCCCTAAAAGGATTCCAAAATATTCTAAAATTTGGTCTGGTTTTAGATGATGAGTTTCAACGATAAATTTTAGAAACCCATTATCAAAAGATCTGCTAACTGCGGGGGTCACTTTAAGAGATATCACACATTGCTGCGGTTCAATCAATCTTTTCCAATTTTTGATTTGTGATAAAGTGAATTGTTTTGCTGAAAGTAGCTACAAAAAGATGGATACATCGTACTCATAAACTGAGGTATGCTGCGGTATTTAAATGATCTTATTAGTACTTTTATGAACCAATATTTTCATAAATTTGAGACTCGTTAAATCAGGCAGTATTTTTCTATCATCTAGTGTCCAACGTTTATAATTCTTAGATTCGGTTTCTTCATCTTATCTGCGAGGAGTAATGCTAGACGTGGTCTTTTGCTACTATAGACCATCTGTTTTCACTTTCTACGTACTGTACGTTTAGAGATGTTCTTCTGTAAACTGTCATTATAAAAATGATTTTTGAGCAACTGTTACCTATCTATTAGCTTCAACCATTCAGCCGTTCACCTCCAATATATTTCAGCAAAATAAAAAAATTCCATCTCCAAAATTACTGCTCACTGGAACATTTTGCTGTTTTCTTATCATTATCTATAAATTTTAATGATGTTTATGAGTGAAAGTACTAATATATTGTGTGTTTCTTAAATATTTGGAAATGCCTATCCGGCACTAATGGCCATGATGCATTTAAAGTCACCCGAATAAACTAACTTTCGCATACCAAAGCATGAAATAAAATTCATTATGCTGCCATGACCATGTTGATTGCTTTATTCATATAATTGCTTCCACATCATTGGCTGATAAGAACATTGCTTAAAAGAAAACTTGCACACATAATTAATTCAATGGTTAATCAGTGTATGTACTGATCAGGGTTCCTCACAAATCCCTTTTCTTTATTATTTATGAATTATCGTGTTTTTTGAGAACATTTTTGTAATGATTTTAAAATCATTGTTGTTCTTCTAAACTGGTTGCGATTTACCTCATAGCTTAAGACTAAAAAATGAAACCTTGCATTTCGCGAGGTAATTATGGTGAAAAAATTGTAACTGACTAGTTCTACCATGGCTAGCTTCTTCCACTTTTTACGCTGATAGCTCTTATACATATTAATATACTCTCTTTGCTAATTATGTTTAATGCTTTAGTCTGTTTTAGCACAGGCAATGTTTATTGTTCTGTATATTGCGTGATTTTAGAATATATAATATTCTGTTTTTTTATGAGATTTTTATGTATTTTGTTTATTTATAAGATTCTGTTTTTGTCTTTCATATTATTTTTGTTTGTTACTTCTCACATTTATTTCTCGTGGTCACAATGGAATATATCACATTTCAGTGTTCCATCTTGTTTAACTACTTGGCTCTACAGTTGTCACTGCTATCATAATCTCACACTATTCCTTTTCTAGAAAATTGAAATCCTTTGAGATATGAGTCAAAGTTTGAAGGATATTTTACTGTCTATTTTCATATAAAATTAGACCACCTGTATAGTAAGACATACTAATCGTATTTCTCATTGTTTTGGTCTAATGATTTTAGCTTTTGTCTAGTTTTAAAAGTCTTATTGTATTTTCTTGCAATATTATAAGATATTGCACTGTTCAATAAGTTCAATCTTTGGTAGTTGAATTCATTTAGTTGCTTCATATATTGGTTTTTAAATTACCAACGTTGCTCATTTCTAGATTTAAAATTCTATTCCATTATCTCGATTATAATTTCTGTATGGGATATTATCAACTGGCTTTTAATTTTAACAAAGTATTTTAGACTCTACTGATACAAGAAACGGTTGAACACTTCTGATGAATTCTTTGAGAAATGGGTCGAAACCGCGGGATGACATAGTTCTTGTGAGTGTCATCGGTTATTCATCTGTTCAAAAATGTTTGTGCTATATGAATAGTATGATTGTAACAATACCTTTTTATTAAATAACTCATAAGGGATTGATATGCCGTTAAAAAAAGCAAAGGTAACGAAACGCTATTCCGATGAGTAGCAAGGACAGAAATTTTCCTTTAACACACCATGTGCTATCCTCTCCGAGGTACTTTAATCCTATAGTAAATTCAACACCCATCTTTTACAAGGCAATGAATTAGATCTATTTTATACAGATCAGTGTAGATGTAGTTTGTTCTTTATCCATATTATTATATGGTTATTTTACTGCGTTGTTGTTTTTTCTATTTTTAATAATAAATACTTTCATATTATCCTCTGTTTATTTCCATCCTACTTTTATATGTTTGATAGATATACGTGGTTTTCCTGGGTAGTTATATATTTCATCTGCGATTATTTTATGATAAGTGTACCCAACAAATACGTTAAGAATAGCAATGATCTGTAATTAGTATTTTACGGTATTTTGGTTTTTGTAATACTTTTGTAAAATTATTTGGGATGTAATGCATTTAAGAACCTAGTTTTTATCAATATTTAATACATTAGTTGTGCAAAATTTTAATGAATTAATGTAAAAGTTTGAAAGAGAAAATGTGGATTTCATCGAGAATTAACCCTTACATTTTTCACTTTATTTTGTAAATTATATATATTTGCTTATTTCTCCTAATAATTGTTTTATAATTTGTCATTTACTTTTGTACTTATTATTTTTACTACCAATACGTTTTTGTAGATTTTGTTGCAGATCTAGCAACTTTATAACAGACTCGACGAAACTCACACTCGGCTTTTCTTTTAATAATTTATTTATATAATTCTTATTTTACAAATATTTATTCTTGATTATTTACTTACGCATTCTTTTATCAAACTTTCTTTCATTGAAGTGTGTAGAAGAGGTTCCGAATATTTCCCTAATTATCGATACTTGAGAATTTTTTGAGCTTCTGAGACAGCATTTTTGCTAAGATTTTTTTGGTTTAACTATACTTGAATAAATCTACCTCGTATTCATGATTTTATGATTACAGTTAGTACCCTCTATTATTTCTCATTTTTATACATCTTTTTGATTTTCCAGCTTTACGTGTTCTGGCTGTATACCACTGATATTTTTATCAAGGTCTTAAATTACCTTCAATAACTTTCATCTATTTCATACTTCAGTAAATGTATATCTACTTTTAAAGTTATTCTGCAAAATGCAGCGGTATCATGACATTTTATATCATTCTTCGGTAGAGATTCTTTATTTTATTTTCAATGTATTTTCATGACTCATTGGGAAATATGGTAGTGTTGTTCCTCATTGCCGTCTCTGCAGCTTGGAATTAAAAACCTAAAGAATCTAACCAATCATGCAATTTAACCCATACGTGAGAGAGACGAAATGGTTTCACGTCTTAACTAAGTCATTAGTGAAAAAGTGAATATAACACCTAGATCTGTATTTAGACGATTCATTGATGAAGAAAGTAGTAATGTAACTGTTTTAAATGAGTCACCTACTTAATAATGGACTCTGGTTTGCCAATATTAACCAAGAGTTAATTACTCTCGAGGACGCGTGCAGGAGTGAGGACTCTACTGTGGAGTGAGCAAGGGCGACAGAGACTCTGGTTCCCAGTACGACTTCAGTTCAGTGCAAGCTATTATTACTTTCTTCTTTATATCTCTTTGTATCTCTTTGTATTTGTTTGTATTTCTTCTTGACGTAATGTATGTTCGTGAACCTACCACCTTGTTGACTTATTATTTTATGGTACCATACTGGGTCCATATCAGTAACATATGTGTGTGGGAAAAGATTATTCTATTGTTGACTGCGATTTGGTAACCTTGCAAGTAATTTTATCCACCGGCTCTTTGTTAAATTTTGTTATGATTTTCATCATTTCTGAAAGTAAAATATGTTAACGCATTGTAGCGTAAACAAGTTGTAATATATAATTATATTACTACACTTTAAAAAATATTCGTGCTCTTTTTTATTACCTTTTTTCAGAATTTCCTCTAGGCCTATTAGCAATAGAGGTTTCTATGGTAGAATCTTTTCATCTGCACATCTTTTTCATGTTTACATTTTGCCGTATTTTATTAAATTTATACTTTCCAGAAATTGATATTTTTGTCTTTTACGACGTTACTATTTTTTTTTATTTAAAAATGTCCTGCTTATACAGTGAAAATTTCTTTTTCTAACGTGGAGAGACATTCATTACGTATTTAAATTGTTTTCATAAGTACTTTTGTTTATACAATTTATATTTGCCAATAATTGTTTTAATTTCTCTGTATTATGCCGTAAACAAAGGGTCTCCTACTTAATTCAAAATTCGTGTTTCTTAATCAGCATCTATCCTGCTTTGGTACAAAAAGAATTTTATGCATTTCCTTTAAATAGATGTAGTTTCTATTTTACTTATATGCATTCGGACAGCAGTTGCGTTTGAATAATGTAGGCTATGAAATTAATGATTTGAAAGGAAATCGAAAATTGTAAAACGCCGAATCTTTTTATTCTCCTGTCAGTCAAAATGACACTTGTCAAGAACAAATCTGAAATCTCTTATCTGACTTACAATTTAGTCTGATATTTAACTTTTTTTGCATCATTATTTATATTGTTTAAACTCTTGTCCTCATATTTACTGTCGTATATACTGGAGTAGAATTTTTCTAGTCCATGTGAGATGATACTTTCGGAGGCTATATAGCTGTCTCCCTTGAACTCAATTATCTTAGTTATTTGTTCACCAACGCTGTAGCTAATACTGAACTCACAACTTTGGAGGTCAAGTCACCAGAACTAACCAACGTCTATATCCACAAGGACATGTCTATGAATGTCTCAGTAATCATTTATTACCAGAATTCATATTTCAAACTTGGGAAGCTAATAATTTTCTCTAGCAGTCCGTATAAGTGGTTCCCATATTATATTTGTTTCTCCGCTTGGCCGGCTTCGGAGATTTTTGTGGCCTAGCATATGCGCGGATTCCCTAAGTTTACTTAGTTTCTATTGCTGTTCTCTATTAATTTTTCAACTTCATCCCATAGGATGCGTTGAATCCCCTTTCACCCTCCATATAGGATCAGCTACTCCTGATTTTTTCTATCTTCCCTCGTGTTACGGCCTTGTGTTATCTTCATGTGGCGGCGCGTTTCTCTTTTATATTGTTTTCCACAGCTACATGGAATGACGTACATATAGTCCCTTGATATATTGTCCTCTATTTGAGATTTTACTGGGGAGAAGTATCTGTGAAGTGTAGAACCACTTTTGACGATTGTCCTGATGTTATATTGAACACAGATCATTTGTGTTTTCTTAGATAACCTCATCACATGGGGTTCGCACACCGAGGTTACTTTCTGAGAGTTGTTATCCTCATGCACCCTCCTTTCCAAGATCTTTGAAGCTGTTGTCATAAACCTGGGTAGATGTTACGCCGTAGGGTCTTGCTCATACCAACCATTTCCTGTTCATATGTTTCTAGCTCACCGCTTATGATTTTTGCTCGATGTTGCAGGTAGAGGACGATGCTTTTCTTAACATTGCACTGGTGGTAAGAGTTGAGGTATTATCCGGTGAATGATGGCTTGCCACATACAGATGTCTTAAACTCATTTTCTGTTTCAGATATTGGTAGATGAAGGAATGCTATGTTATTTTATTCCCTTGTGCATTCTATCAAGGATTATATTAAGTTAACCTGATCCAGTGGTGTTTGAACATATTCCTGGTGTAGCCAGACTATGAAGGTATCATCAACGTATCTCAACGGCTTTATAACTGGGGATTCTTATGCCATCTCTTCAAAATATTTCATGTATATATTAGCCAATCATGGTGGTGATAGCGATCCCATTGCTAATTCATCATCTTGCTGATATATGTCTGAACACGTTCTGAAGTGCTTTGTTTGTGTGCAGAAAGTAAGCATCTCCATCAGGTTATCTAGTGGTATACTGGTAAGCTCTCTTAGGGCTGAATCCAAGGCCAGGGAGATAACTGCATGGTATCCGGAAGTAACATCAAGGGTAAAACAAGAATAGGCCACTCTGAAGATCGAAATAAAGGATTCAGTTAAAAGTTTCTAGCACCTGAAGAAGACCAGAGCGTAAAACGTCCGAAACCTCATGAACGTGGCAATAAATATTAAGATAACAGCCTGAACAATGTAAATAATGTAAATATTATCTCAAATCAGAAGTATAGAAAAATATTTGTTATATTTGTTTAGTGAGTTCATCCTAGTGTGAGGGTTGCATGACCCGTTTTTCATCAGAAATACAGATAATTTCTCTTTTGAACTCATTATCAATTGAAGATTCTGTTTATTAATGACTACACCTATTAAGATGACAATCACTCCGAAAATGCATTCAGGAAGAAAGTGAATGTTTCTCAATTGCTGGCCAGATATGGCAATACATTCAACCAATAAATATTGCATATATCAACTTAACAATAAATTTTATGACCGAAGAACTTAGTAAATGTTATAAGATACGAGGTGGTAACAACATGATAATTTATTTATAAAAATGAGAATTACTTTTTACTTACTTAGTTTTTCAAAATTTAAAGAATATTTGATATTTGATATTTAATCATAAAATGCGGAAAATACTAGATGATTTCGGCGAATTCTAAATTTTAAAATTTATGCTATATAAATCTTCACAAAAGGTGGCAACAGACAAACTGAAAGGTTAGTAATATATTTTACATTTAACTACACCGAAATTAAAGATACGTTTTTTGTGACATTTTAAAATTAATGATATTATCGAATATATATTTTAACGAACTTTATGACTTCTAAATGTATATCAGGTAAAATATCAGTAAACTGAAATGGATTTATTTTAAATAGTATAGTTACTACATAATGTTAATAATATTGTTTATTTCGGGTATTGTTATTTTTTATTAGAACTAAATGTGCAGAGATTCTAAACATAGTAACTCAACACAATTGGTTAAACATAGACGCGCAATAACGGGCATCCATACGCACACACCAACATGCAGACATGCGCGTGCACACGCACACAAACACACACACACACACACACACACACACACACACACATATATATATATATATATATATATATATATATATATAACATTTTGTATTCGTGTGTATTTTGAACATAAAAGGATTAACAGGCGCAGTAAGCTTGGATGTGCAAGTGGTTTAATGGATAAAGCCTCGGAAAGCCTTTCCAATTGCAGTCGTGTTTATTATCCTTACTTAGGTGAAAATAATATTGGGAAATATATTACTCTACATCTTCTCTTCCAAGCTATATGTTAAGTCGTAAACTTGAACTCGTAAATCATTAATATTTTCAAAAAAATTTACAATAACATATGTACCAGCTTTAAATAACCTTTAAATATTCATGCTCTGTAAAAACAAATCGATCAATCAAAATCTCAAAAGATATTTGATAAAACAATATTCTGAAATATTGAAGAAATGTCATGTTCTGTTGAGTTGAAAGATAAATGAAAATATTATATTCTTATGCTAAATATTTTTTTTCTATCATTTTTATCACATAATTTTTTTACATAATAATTTATCGTATTACCAAATTTTGCCATAAAACGTTAAAATCGAAGGCTCTTACTATATTTTACGACTTTTATAGGCTTCTAATATATTCTATGATTTTATAAATTACAACAAAATGTCAGGTTCTACTGAATTTGAAAGGAATAAAGAAATTACTATTGAACTAAATATGAAGCAACTGATCTATTATATAATGAAAACCGTATCTGCAAATGTATTTCTTTTCTCCACTATGATTCAAATGTAATTTTCCTCTATGAGATGTTATAATTAAACATATTTGTGGTCGATTGATTTAAAATGTAATAGTTAAGTTTATTCATCTTGAAAATTTTAATTACTTGGCGAACATATTTTAAACACTTTAAAATTTGCCAGTAATTAGTGAATACCTTAATTTAATTTTCTCTATGTTTGTAGAATGTGAGAAGACAGTGGCTGACATCGTGTTTTTGCTTGATGGGTCTGGAAGTGTGGGACATGCTAACTTCACCATCATGAAGAAATTTGTAAGAGACGTTGTTCATTCATTAAAAATAGGTGAATATAACGTCCGTGTTGGTCTGTATACGTTCAGTACAAGTACCCACAAGGTATTTTTCTTGAATGAACATGATGATAAAAAATATATACAAAATGCAATTGAGGATATTGAATATCGAGAAGGATCCACTTACACACACAGTGCTCTCAAAAGAATTCGACTTGAAGCGTTTAATGAAAAAAATGGAGATCGAAAAAATGCTCCAAATATCTTAATTGTTATCACAGATGGGCAATCTGACTACATGCATCTCACGATTTCCGAGGCAAATAAACTTAAAAATGAAAACGTGGTAATGTTTAGCATTGGCATTGGAAATGCACTCCAAGATAAAGAACTGAAAGCCATGGCAAGTAAGCCGATATCAGAACACAAGTTCACTGTTGATAACTTTGATGCCTTAAAGAGTCTTGTGAAGAAAATTACGAAGAAGACATGTGAAGGTAATTGTATAAACAGATATATATTTGTTACACTTATAATATTGAGATATTTCAGGGTCAATCTTCATCTAATGGCATGATTTGTATTAAGAAAAAATATCCTAATATAATATCCCTATAATTATTATGAATTTTGTTTCTGTTACTCAGAGATTCCAAGTTTAGTTCAAATTATTTACTCCCGTGAAGACTGTTAAACAGCTGAACATTTCAGTATATTACTTTATTAAAATTAATCAACTAAATCAATGATTGTATAAAGCTAAAAAATATTGTAACTATTTGCTGTTTGATTTTTCCTGAAAGCAGTCGTAAACTTGTTTTTCAGATTCCTGCATCTCTAAAGGTTGTCAAAATGGAGGAACGTGTGAAAAAATCGGCAAGAAATGGAAATGTATTTGTACATCACGAAACAGTGGAGAATATTGTCAACATGGTGAGAATTTCCGTTGATATTTTAGTTATCGTTGATTGATACATGAAACAGTTTGTTGAATATTTTTAGACAACTCATTAATGCTGATGACCTAAAAATTGAATCAGATATTAATTGTCAAAATATTAGGTGGTGTTCGTTTTTAGGTAAAAATAGTTTTAACCTTCATAGTGCCAATCATAAAACTGTTGAAAATCTACAACGAGTGACAAATCATAGAATAGTCCACGAAATATAATATTTTCATTTTCATTTTTATGAGGGGGATATTTTTCTGACTTTATATTAGAACACATGAAATAAATATAGAATAATATCCATAATTTAAAAAGCTAGAACATAGAAAAGTGTAAGCATGTACGGTTTTAGAATAAAATAATATTATTTTTAATACAAATTTATTGATCATATTATTGTTAGAAAGAACTTTTCCTGTAGTATTAGGATCGTATGAGAGAAGAAGTTTATTCGAAAATACTTATCTTTTGAATTGCAATTCATTTTGCATTTTACGGAAAGAGACTGTTATTGTAATGGATACGGAGATCCTCACTACAAAACCTTTGACGGACAAATGATACACTATATGGGTGTTTGCAAGTATACATTGGCTGCAAGCACTAACGATGCACCTATTTTTTTTTTTGCTGTTGAAATTAAAAATGAAC
>JBBBDQ010002372.1:0-82500 GCA_037127315.1 Ascarosepion bandense
ATCTATCTATCTATATATATATATATATATATATATATATATATATATATATATATATATATCGATGTTGAGTAGTTTTCGCACTGAAGGTTATAATCGTGCTATGTCGGTTGCTAATCGACTTAATGTACCCAAAATGTTAGGAACTTGGTAATCTTCCACTGAAAGCTGACTCTTTAGTATTCGGCTGACTGCCGACTAATATCAACTGCCTAGTAGTTCTACTGAACTCCAATAGAAGTCTAAAGAACTCCTATAAATTTCCCGTTAACTCTTATTAATATAGGAGGGAGAATTCATTATCTGAGGAATAGGTGTTTTCCCATAACACACACACACACACATATATATATAAATATATATATGAAATAAAGGTAAAATTAGACACTCCTGTCGAAATTCGACGTATGAGGATTGGACAGCCTAATTGCGTCATTTATGAGACCAGGGTAAACCGCCACAATAGCCACACAAGTGATTTGATTAAAGTGATGTCGGCTTGTGCAGAATCGTCCACACTTGATACTCTCAGTCGGTGCATATACATGCCACAGATGAAGCAGACAATAGACCCTATGCTTTCTCTCTCTCTCTCTCTATATATATATATAAACGGAAATGGGACTTTGTCTGTGTGTGTGTCCGTTACCTATAGACTCCGAAACGGCTGAACCGATTTTCTTGAAAATTGACACAGTTGTACTATAAGCGTTTTGCCAGTGTACTTAGCTAGGTTTTGTGTCGAGGTACCCAAGATCAATATCGAAAATCGATAACCGAAAAAATCGGATTTTAGAAGGAGTGGTTCGATTTTAATCAAATTTGATACACTCATAGACAAAGACATAAGAAACGATATTCAGAAGTTTCAAGGTTGTAGTTCTTACAATAGTGCAGAAAATCGATAATATATATATTGCAAGATGTTTGTGTGTGTGTCTGTTTGTCTGTATCTCGTTTATACAAATCTACAATTTTTATCCGATTCTCACCAAACTTCACACATTCTTGAGGCTGAGTCTGAGCTCCAGGACCATGGATTAGTTTTAAAGGTTTCATTAAACTCGAGCAACGTCGGGCTATACTGCTAGTATAAGAAGATATGGAATATATTCTTATACTGCTAGTATATATATGTATCACAAGTCCATATATTTTTATACTGCTAGTATAAGAATATATGGAATTGTGATTATATATATATATATATATATATATATATATATATATATATACACACATATATATATATATGTGTCTTTGCTCTACTTTTGCTTTTCATTTGTACTTTTGCATTTGTTTGTATTTGTATCGAGCACTTTTTCTTCTTTTTTTGTGGTTGGTTCCGTTTGGGTTTTTTTTCTTTACTGCGGAGTATTGTATGTCTTGTCTTTATTCTGCGGATTTCTTTTTTTCCCCCCTCTTATCCAACGCCTTAGTGCGACGGATGTTAACGGAATTAGATTCTGTCGGTTATTCGTTTTTCTTAAAGTTTACCTTTGTAGAATTTTAGGATTTAGATACTTACAGAGTCAGTTTAGGTATTATTTTGAATATTATATATATATATATATATGGTGCGATGGAGGCGTTGTCGTCTAAATTACGCAAAAATGAAATCACTGATATCTCATTGTAACAGATTCATTGACCCAAATAATACAGATATATCTTGCACAAACACAGCCCTATGGAACAAACTCCCAAGAGGGTATTTTCCAGATGAAAACAACCTTGACTTGTTCAAATCTGGAGTCAATCATTGTCTTTCTTCTTCTATCCATAAAAACCAGACCTTAATGTAACCGTCTATAGTGGGAGCCATGCTGTTACAAAAATGCTAAAGAGTACATTTATTCAATGAATTCACCATTGTTTTCAATCATAGTCTCCAGAGAACTTCGGAATCTCTTGCACCTCTTCTGGACGGTCTCCTTGTTTAAGTTGGTGAATGCTACCATAACCCTTGCTTTCAGTTCAGTTGGTGTTACAATGAGTTTTGTTGGTCTCTCAAGTGCACCCCACGCATAATAATCAAAGAAGTTGTACTGTGGGCAAATGTAAGAGCCGATGTGGTCACAAAATTTGTCTGACAGCCATGACTGAGTTCTCTTGCTTGCGTGGAACGATGCAGTGTGCTGTTGACCAGTCCTGTCGAGCTGTATTGTCATTATTGTCACCCTGGTGTAACAACGTCCGCCCATTTCATCAAAATAATAAACTTGCCGTACTTCATTGAAGAAATAACAAAAGTATATCGTGAGAGCTCTGAGTATGCTTGCTTAAAGCCTAGATGTTACTCCCTATACTGCTAGTATAAGAATATATTTGTTAAAGCCTGATTGTTCTTAAACTGGCCTAGATGTTATTCCCCAGAGTCTTACTGGCTAGATGTTACTCCCCAGAGTCTTACTGGCTAGATGTTACTCCCCAGAGTCTTACTGGCTAGATGTTACTCCCCAGAGTCTTACTGGCTAGATGTTACTCCCCAGAGTCTACCACCATTTAAAGCTACCCCATTTATGGAGTGACTTAGCGTAGATCTCAAAGGGCCAATTCTCTCCTCCTCTAAGAATCATTATCTCCTGACAATTATGAAATAATATTTTCATTTCCCATTCGGCCTGTCCAGATTTGACCACTGGCTCGCTTATGAAGTGTCTGAACAAGATTTTAACGATCTTTTCGGACACTTTTTTTTACATCTATTCGGAGGCTTACGGCCATATCACGTTGAATACACCGGTTCTCACTCGATCACCGAAGTTAAGCAACGTTGATCCTAGTCAGTACTTAGATGGGTGACCGATTGGGAATACCAGGTGCTGTAAGCGTTTAGTGACGGATGTGCGTTGTGGTGCAGTGAATATGGGCTCGGAAAGAGAAATCGGTGAGCAGAGTTCGAATTCCAGTTGAATACTCTGCATTCACTTCAGCACTGGTACCATTGGGAAAGGTATTAATCCGTCCCTTTCCTCAAATTATGGGTTAAATAACAAGGGTAGGACTTGGGGACCCTGCCCTTAAAAACAAATCCCAATGAATCTTGATACCCGAAAAGAAAAAAAGTATTACTAGACACAAAATCTTACATAAAAACATCAATAAATTGTTGAAAGAAAAAGGTATTACTAGCAATAAATAAATAAAATTTAGTGGGCAATAAATGACCCGTCGGGGTTGATATGCCATAAAAACAAAACAACCAACATCTATTCTGACCGTGGACTTATTTAAATCTAGATAGATGAAAGAATATCTGGCTAAATTTTGCATTGCAACGAGCCTATAATCCGAGAAGAAATAGACAATGAGAGTTGTAAAATTGGGTTACATGGAAAGCAATTACACCGGATTTCGATTCCGGAAATCTTGGGAACTCACAGTGGAAAACGGTAATACCTGAAATACTGTATTCAATCAGGTCACTCCTGTGCATTGCCATGAATGCCACTCTCCATGTGGAGACTATTCCAATATGAACGCTGGTCCCTCAGTGGGCACTCCTTACCCACTTTTCTAACCATTCTTTACGGTTCTGGGCATGACAGCAAACTGTCTCAAGCAGCAAGGCCTTTGATTGGGAACTTGTGAAGAGCATTGAATCACTTCTTAATTGCTGTTGTTCCCAGTTCCACCCTGACCCGGAGTGATAGTACCTGTTAGGGTCCCAGCTAAGGGCAAATAGTTAACCCCCCAAAATGGGGTCATAACACTATGAAAGTATAAAAATACACTTTTATAGAAATATATACTTAAAATAGACTTTTATAGAAAAATATACATTTCTGAAGGAAAAATATTATCAACAAATCATTTTTGACGAAAAAATTATTACCTTAACACATTTTTGAAGGAAAAAATTATTCTCGGCAAAACATTTTTGAATACAAAAATAAAAGACATTTTCAGTTTTCTAAAATAAAAAACAATAAAAGCAAAAAAATTAATTAAAATCTGACTAAATCAACCTTGTCACTATAACCGAACTTTAAAAAAAAGCACACACAACAAAACATTTAGAACTCTATCTTTTTGGCATTAAATAACCCACAGATGTGTTGGTATGCCGTTAAACAAAACTCAAAACTCTTTGAGCTACCATGTACGCAACAGTAAACATGACCCCCTGTTAGATAAATCAGATTAAATTGAGGCTAATCCTCAGTATATTAATATCCGATTGGCTGACGAACGAGAAGCGACTGTCTTTGTTCGCGACTTAGCTCTTGGAAGATCGGCTTATCTCTTAGAAGATCGGCTCCCAAACCCTTCGACTGAAGTGAATTTAGATTCAGGTTCTAAAGAAAACCTATCTCCTGTCTAAACTGAGTGCCCTGGTGGTTTGGTACACATGCCACCGGATGAATCAGCGATCGAAACTACACCATTTGCCATTCAAATTAAATAATAAAATTCAAATAAAAAAATAAGATAATAAATTCAATTAAAAAACTAATGCATTCATTTTAAAGAATAAGGGGCTTACAGCCTATCACGTTGAATATACCGGTTCTCGCTCGATCACCGAAGTTAAGCAACGTTGATCCTGGTCAGTACTTAGATGGGTGATCGATTGGGAATACCAGGTGCTGTAAGCGTATAGTGACGGATGTGTGTTGTGGTGCAGTGGATATCGGCTCGGAAAGAGAAATCGGTGAGCCGAGTTCGAATTCCAGTTGAATACCTTGCATTCACTTAAGCACTGGTACCCTTGCGAAAGGTGTTAATCCGTCCATTCCCTCCAGTTATGGGTTAAATAACAAGGGTAGGACTTAGGGACCCTGCTCTTAAAGACAAAATCCCAATGAATCTTGATACTCGAAAAAATGTGGTAAAAATAAAATAACCTTACCCAAAAATCATTGATTATGACCTTAAATGATCCCACAAGGATTGATAATCGTTAAACCACGAAACGAACAAACAAAACAATTAACCCTCTCGGGCCATTCGTATCATATTTGATACAGTATTTCCCTATAAGGAAACATTTGGTATTCATTGACTGAGTAGTCAGTACTGCTTTCATTTGAAATTTATAAAATATTTCTCTTAAAAAATTTTTCAGGAAAATATTTCTTTCAAGGCTTGTTTTCATACTGTATCAAATATGATACGAATGGCCCTAGAGGGTTAATAATATAATATGATTAAGGCTTCTACTTGTCATAAAGTGGGGGATCAGTTCTATATTGTTATGAAGTAATAAACAGATCCCCCACTAATTACTACTTAATCCTCTGGGGCCATTCGTATCATATTTGATACAGTATTTCCCTATAAGGAAACATTTGGTATTTCCCTATAAGGAAACAGTTGGTATTCATTGACTGAGCAGTCAGTACTGCTTTCATTTGAAATTTATAAAATATTTCTCTTAAAAAATTTTTCAGGAAAATATTTCTTTCAAGGCTTGTTTTCATACTGTATCAAATATGATACGAATGGCCCTAGAGGGTTAATAATATAATATGATTAAGGCTTCTACTTGTCATAAAGTGGGGGATCAGTTCTATATTGTTATGAAGTAATAAACAGATCTCCCACTAATATGATACGAATGGCCCTAGAGGGTTAATAATATAATATGATTAAGGCTTCTACTTGTCATAAAGTGGGGGATCAGTTCTATATTGTTATGAAGTAATAAACAGATCTCCCACTAATATGATACGAATGGCCCTAGAGGGTTAAAGAATACATTTACTATTCAATATTTTCTATTTTAATAATGTAATTATTAGGTTAAATCCACATAGTATATATTTGCCTCTCTTGGTGCTAATCTTAATTCCTATTTTGCGATTTTAATTTAGAACATGGATATTTGATTCCATTTTAAATCGATAAAAAATATTACAATGTTTTAAAATTAATTGCTTATAAATTGAATGCATTAATATTTAATTTAAATGCCTTAGTTTTTAAACTGAATGTTAAATCTAAGCTTAACTCCAATAAAGCAAGTGGATCTCTCTCCTGTCCTCTCCAAACTTTATAATTATTGCCTTGCTACTTCTTGCTTCCCTGCTTGTTGGAAGAACTCTTCTGTAGTCCCCTTCTTTAAAAACTCTAGAAAGCACTAACTTTTCTGTCGACCTGTCAGCCTCTTACTGCTTTTTGACCAAAAATTCTTTTGGCATTAATGATAGCCTCGAACGGCTATTATCAATACTGAAATGATTCAACATATCACACCAAAGTAATTATTTTCTGATAAGCATTATGGATTCCGCTTCGCCAGGTTCACAGCTGATTTGCTAAAGCCCTTAATTTAAATGGCGAAGTCCGGGCTGTCGAAAGCATTTGATAGAGTCCGGCATGCTCGCATTTTGTAAAAGTTACGGGGATACGGTATAACTGAACGACTGTTTGATTTAAGCCAATCGTTCCTGTCAAATCGTAAAATTATGGTCGTTCTGAAAGGGCATACTTCCAAATCCTTTCATGTGAACGCGGTTGTCCCTCAAGGCCCTATCCTAGGTCTTACGCTCAATGACCTTCCTGATCTAATCGATTCCCAAGTTGGTATATATGCAGATGACACTACCAACTACACCTGTCTCAATGTGAAATCTGCCATGTCTAACAAATTAGACCACGCTTCTGATATATATATATATATAGGTCGTGTGCAAAAGAATTAGGACAGGGGTGAATTTAGGGGTGTTTTTCCTAAAAACCTCACTTAAATTCAAATACAGGGTGAAAAGCCAAGTAAAATGCAAATAAATATTGATTGTTTAAAACTAGGTGTAAAAAAAATGTATTAAAAAGAAGTTATATTTAATTTTTCCTATTTTCTATTAAACAAGTTATTTTGAAACTACTCATTATTCTATTATTCTTGAATATAACTGACTTTTTCTTATTCCCCCCTATCGAATTGATAAATCTAATGTTACTTTACAAGACACACTTTGGGAATAAACACAAGCTGCTTGGCAGGAGATACCATTAGATACATAGAGGAAGCTTGTGATGTCAATGCCTGGCAGAAAGAAGGATGTGATCAAAACAAAACGCTATTATATTAAATATT
The DNA here is from genome assembly GCA_037127315.1 of Ascarosepion bandense. Classification (NCBI taxonomy): domain Eukaryota; kingdom Metazoa; phylum Mollusca; class Cephalopoda; order Sepiida; family Sepiidae; genus Ascarosepion; species Ascarosepion bandense. Next base: position 7,046 of record JBBBDQ010002372.1, read on the forward strand.
AGGTTTATTTTGTAACAAGTATTTTTATTGTTAAAGCATTTGTTGAGTAAATCAAATAACATTACTTTAATTAAATTGCTTATTTTCTGTCAATATGCCGCATAAAAGACAAAATACTTGTTCTTATACTTTTGCACAGTACTCTCTCTCTCTATATATATATATGTATATATATATATAGTCATCCACAGACTGATCTGTTTTACTGTATCACAGCTCATCAGTAACATGTGATTGCTTTTTTTCTCAGGATTGAAACCCGATCGAATTGACATCAGTCGGTGATTCTGAACTATGGGCGCTCGGTAGAAGGAGGCAGACTTATCACGTGATATACCATGTATTCATACGCCAGTAGTTAGAGTGTTCTAATTCATTACTGAATGAACGATGTGTAGATGCTAGAGTAGCTACTGTTTTTTCAAAGTCTACCATTTTTTCAGAGTGCTCAATCAGGGTGTGAGAGCGTAAATAGTCATCCGCAATACACGAGCCAGAGTGGCATTATCGCCTTCCTTGGGGTGAAATGAATAAAAAAATAACAAATTGACTGACAACCACGGGTTAAACACGTGGTTTATTATGACGCCGACCAAGATTTATCTGATACATTTTCCTTTGAGAGCGCAAACAACGGGTTTATATGCGGAGAAACTTTTAGTGAGAAAAACAATGTTAAAACTTCAGTTGAAGCTATAAATCAACTCATGAAATGTTTATTTTTTATTGCCTAAGTTGTCGAAGTATGAGAAGTAAGAGAAAATAACCCTAGGTGCGAGTTACGAATTGAAGAGCAAGCGAGTGCAGTAGTTTTAAGGGGATGGAAAATTGGACTATGAAAAAAGATAAGTAAGGTGCTGAGTACCTAGGAAGTGTTCTAACAGGAGATGGAAAGTGCGACAAGGAGATCCGAAGGCGAATTGGCATGGCAAAGGACGCGTTCCAGAAGATGAGCAAAATACTAACACACAGGAAGATCTCAATAGAAACGAAGAAAAGAGTGCTAGACTGCTACGTGATGTCAGTTCTTCAGTACGGCTGTGAATGCTGGACAATATCATCGAAAATGAGGAAAAAACTGGAAGCGGCCGAAATGTGGCTCTACAGAAGGATGCTACGGATATCGTGGACTGAACATACAAGCAACGACGAAGTGCTAGAAAGAATGGCAACAAAAAGGAAATTGATGCTGAGCATCAGGAAGAGACAACTGAAGTTCCTGGGACATGCAATGAGGAAGGAGAGCCTGGAGAACCTGATACTGACTGGTCAGATAGAAGGAAGGAGAGACAGAGGAAGGCAGCGGATAACATATCTGCAGAATCTGATCAGGTGGATGACGGAACGGGGGTTGCCAGGAGCAACAGGAGCAAACATACTAAGAGCCACAAGGGATAGGGAGACGTGGAGATCCATGATCGCCTACGTCCTGAAGGGACAGGGCACATAGAAGAAGAAGAAGAAGGTGCTGAGAAGCGGAAAATATTTTTCAGAAACAGATAAAAAGTTGCCATGTGCTGTCCATCCACTTGTGTCCCGTAGCAGCCAATAAGAAGTTTATTCGCAGTAATGATTTTAGTAATAATGGTATTTGCATTTGCTTACGCACAAATACACTTGGGAAAGGGTATTAATCCGTCTCTTCCCTCCAGTTATGGGTAAAATAACAGGACAGATTGGGTTCTATAGCCTTGGCTGGCAACCAGTCTACCGCAGAATGCAATGGCAACCTACTGTGGGATAATCTTCTGTCTAGTCTGTCATGTTTCAAAGCGTGTATCGCGTATGGCACTTAACTGACTGAATATTTTTAGTGTGAAGATTAACTATAACAATAAATCAGCTCAAAGGTATTTTTATTGCTTCATTTGGCTATTATAATATCGGTGCTAGATGTCAGAGTTTGTAACTGACTTTTGGCAGCCAACGTGTTAATCAAATGTGACCAAATATAAAATATATTGCTAAAATATAATATATATATATAGTTTGTATTTTAGCAGCAAATTTTCACATTACAAAATACAGCGCACACACACACACACACATATAATAGCAGCAAGTTTTCATATTACAAAATACAGCATATATATATATATATATATATATATATATATATATATATATGGGTGCGTATATTTAGAGGCACATTTTCACTTGTGCTTATTTGATTAACGCATTTACTGCCAAAGGTCAGTTACGAATATAAGTGTGTGTGTGTGTGTGTGTGTATGGTGGGAGAAGCGAGACTAAGGGGAAAAAAAACTAATTTTTTTTGGCTTATCGAACTTTTGCAATTTATTTGAAAGCATCATAATATTTTATATATTTTTAGAATATTTGTTTATATTTATGAGATGAGGTATTATTATTTATATTGCTCGAACTGTTGTCCTCATATTCATTGCCATATTCACGACGTTTCGGCCGTTTTACACTCTGACCTTCTTCAGTTGATTGAAATTTCGGACTGAACCCTTTATTTTGATCAATCTGGTAGATTGTTTTCGTTTCAAGAGTAATGCCACTTCTTCAATAACATATAGTGAACAAGTGTGTTGGTTAGATCCAGTGACTTGACCCAAAGAGGTGAGTTCAATATACGGCTACAGGAGCAGTAAACAAAAAACTTAGTTATCTCCCTTTAACTGAACTGTCTAAGATCGAAATAAAGGATTAAGTTCGAAATTCTAATCACTGGAAGAAACCCGGATCTTACAATGGCCGAAATGTAGAGTATATGACAATAAAGATGGAGACAACAGTTCGAACACTGTAAACAATGAACATAGTTTTAGAAAGTAGTTTTGGATTTACTAAATGTAGAGTGGCCATGGTTACATGTAAATAAATTGCAAAACTGCCGAACAAAAAGAATTGACAAAGTCTGCAATAAACAATTACAATAACAAGAAAGATAGTACAAAGCAAGCAAACAATATATGCGCAGTAAATTAACATTAATAAGGCAAACCAACAGTCATATGGCAAAAAGTTCACAAACCTAGAATTGGGGTTGAGAGAGGAGCGAACATTCTGACTTCAAAATAAGACAGATCGGGACTGATTCAAATGACACCGAGAACCAGCCCCTCTCTTTTTGGTTAGTAAGAAATCTCACCATGTATTTATATGATTCTACCCATAAATTGAAGATGGGAAAGTGTTTTGGTCATTCCAGTGCGAAAAAGAAAAAAAGAAGAAGAAAAAAGAAGAAAAAAAGTATTAGAAAAAAGAAAAAGAAAACGAAAAACAAAAACAAAAAAGAAAAACAAAAAAGAAAAACGAAATAAAGAAAAAATAGAAAAACAAAAAAGAAAATAGAAAAACAAAAAACAAAAATGAAAAGAAAAAGGAAAAACAAAAACAAAAAACAAAGAAAGAAAAAACAAAAACAAAAAACAAAGAAAGAAAAAACAAAAACAAAAAACAAAGAAAGAAAAAACAAAAACAAAAAACAAAGAAAGAAAAAACAAAAACAAAAACAAAAACAAAAAACAAAAAAGAAAAGCACAAATAAGAAAAACAAAAAAAGAAAAAGACAAAAAACAAAAGGCACCCCCCCGAAAAAAAAAAAACAAAAAACAAAAAGCCCAAAAAACCAAAAAGAAAATAAGAATAATTGTGTATATATATAAAAAAAATAATGTCATAAGTCTTTCCCTTTTAGGTCCCTAGTGAATATGTGGTATTTCAGTAGATATATAAAATTTTTCTTATCAGCGTTTTATAAACTTTTCACCCCAAGCAAGGCATAATTGCTACTGGTGTGCAGACGGTTACAATGAGAGAAAAAGGAAGAGAAAAAAAAAACGGTACAGTGGATGTCGAAGAAAGGGTAAGAGAGAAGTGAAAGCCAAGGAGATAGAAGATGGCAATTGACGATGCACGATGGCACATATAAATAGAAGATGGCAATTGACGATGCACATAAATAGAAGATGGCAATTGACGATGCACATATATAGAAGATGGCAATTGACGATGCACATAAATAGAAGATGGCAATTGACGATGCACATATATAGAAGATGGCAATTGACGATGCACATATATAGAAGATGGCAATTGACGATGCACATATATAGAAGATGGCAATTGACGATGCACATATATAGAAGATGGCAATTGACGATGCACATAAATAGAAGATGGCAATTGACGATGCACATAAATCTTTGGAGGAAGTAGCTATTAGAGAAGCAACCATGGGGAAGGGGTTTCAACAGGCGGGAGGTGCGAGAAAAGAAACTACAGAGAAGAAGTTGCAGTTAAATTTACCTACTTTGACGATAAAAAGGTGGGACTTAGTTGCCAATCTAGTTGCACGAGTGTTATGGTGAAACACACCTATTTTTCAGATAATGGACTCTCCCTCCTATATTAATAAAAGTTAAAAGGAAATACTTGAAAAGTTTTTGGGAAGTTCATAGGAGTTCTTTAGAGTTCTATTAGAGTTTAGTAGAACTACTAGGCAGTTGATATTAGTCGGCAGTTAACCGAATTCTAAGTAGTCAGTTTTTCAGTGGAAGATTACCAAGTTCTTAACATTTTGGGGGCGTTAAGTCGATTAGCAACCGACATAGTTCGATTATGACTTTCAGTGCGAAAACTACTCCACAACAGTGAATGAATGGCGAAACAGAGGGTGGGAGTCTTAAGAAAGGAAGAAAATGCTACAAGGGATAGAAAGTTGGGGAGAGCCATAGTCACCCATGGACTGAAAGGACGCGGCACGTAGAAGAAAAAATCTGACGCTAATCTTTTCTAAATGTGTTAGTGTTATATGAAAGCCAAGAGTCTTGGCCGTAATTTGAACTCGGTTTGCATGGTTCTGTTTTTCTGTTGGATAACCGTTATACCAGCACTTACACGCTATTGTGGGAATCATCTGGACGTGGCTGGATCGTTTCAAGCAGGAAATTAGAGGAATTTACCGCTTTCTTCCTCCATTTCTCTTTAAGTGATATTCTCTCAATAATTCATACCGACTCAGTTCGTTTCTCATTAAGTAATTCTGTTTATAGTTAGCTTCGAGGCTTGAAGAGGACAATAGGTAGACCGGTTAGTCGAATCTATAATATATATTAGCCTAATACTAAGGAGTCAGCTTTCAGTGGAAGATTACCAAGTTCCTAACATTCTGGGTGCGTTAAGTCAATTTAGCAACCGAGATAGCACGATTAAAATTTTCAGTGCGAAAACTACTCATGAAAGTGGGCACCAGGGAAGTTCATCAGAGCAGAAACCGTGAAAATACTATTAGAAAAGACAGAGGGAAGCCACATCCCGTCAGTAAGAAAGTGACTGAAGGCAAACTGCCAAATCGGAACGTTGCAGATCCTTCTCTGGATTTTGTGGAGAGTCCCGAGATGAATAGTACGAGCACCCGATTAGATATAGTAACAGTATTGAATGCACGGACGAATAGTAGATTTATAAACGTGCAAAATGGATTCTGACAAGAAAAAACCTTTTTAGCAGTAGATATAGCTAATTCTTTTACCCCCTACTATTAAATTCATATCACACCGTAATCATTAATCCTCTACTTTGAATGACTCTTAAGCCTTCTATTGAGTGAAAATTAATTAAATAATTACCTCTGCCAATATTCTTGAGCATCTACTTCGAAGAGATGATAAATATCTGCAACAGAAATATTTTATAAATTTCAACGACCATCGTACTGATTTTTCGATCGATGAATCTCGAATGTTTTCGTATAAAGAAACATAATATTACCATTACCGACAGCTCAGTAGTCTGTCTAAAAGAAGGAAGCTCCAATAAAAAGCCCCAGACCTCATGACGTCATTCACAATTTTCTGACCTACGGTATGTACATTTTTTCTTTAAAGCACAGTTTCACAACCTGGACGATTTCAACTGTTGAGTAGGCGATGAGGAACTTAACAGAAAATGAGGGGCGATACAGGATTTTGAATATTAAAAAAGATATTTCAACATATGCTACCCGAAAAAATATTTAAGAGACATACGCAAAAAGAAAAAAAAAAAATGAAAGAGAAAACTGTAAAAAAGACAACAGCAACAAAAACAACAACAACAACAAAAAAAAAAACGAAAAAAAGGACGCTAAATGGGAATAACTGGATCATATTCCCAAATAAGATATAAATATCCCCATTAACAAATATTTTAGTATTTACCGTCATCATACTTATGTAAAATTACTGCTTCTATACCAAGATCACTAGCATCTGAAGCCAATACGATTTCTGCTTTTGAATCACGGTGAGCTAATGAGAAGTCTGACGTCCAGATATATATTTTTTATTTTTCAAACGCCTTCTGACACTTCTCAGTCCAGTTCCGCTTTACGGTTCAGTGGAACAATCAAATTTTTCGTATTAGGTACAAAAATTTGATAATAGTTTGCTAGTCCTAGGAATACTTGGCCTTGACGGATACGGTTGATGACTTTTTTGTCAATGATTTGTTCTATATACCTGATTTTAGACAAAATCAATTCACGAATTCCTCATTGAGTTGGAACCCATACTGTCGTATTTTTACAAAAAACTATTTTCACATGCCAGATATACTGTTCCCTAGATATACTTTAAATGCATATATCATCCAAATAAGCAACTGCGAAATCACAGTCTGCAAATGCGGTATCCGTTGCTTGTTGGAATATAGCTGGAACCACTTTTATACCGAAAAGGAGTCGGTTGAACTTATACAATCCGTTGTGCGAATTGATAGTTAACTCTGAACATTTTATTCAACCTTTATTTGTAAATACGCTTCACACAGATCCAACTTAAGAAAGAAAAAAGAAAAGAAGAAAGAAAAAAGAAAAGAAGAAAGAAAAAAGAAAAGAAGAAAGAAAAAAAGAAAAAAGAAAAGAGAAAAGAAAAAAGAAAAAACAAAGAAAAAACAAAGAAAAAAGAAAAAACAAAGAAAAAACAAAGAAAAAAGAAAAAACAAAGAAAAAAAAACAAAAAAAAACAAAGAAAAAAGAAAAAACAAAGAAAAAAGAAAAAACAAAGAAAAAAGAAAAAACAAAGAAAAAAGAAAAAACAAAGAAAAACAAGAAAGAAAGAAAAACAAGAAAGAAAGAAAAAAGAAAAAAAGAAAAAAAAGAAAAAGACAAGAAAAACCGAAAATTCCTCTGGACTTTAATCCTGTCGAAAAATCCGCACAACACTGCTGGTGCTGCCCATTTGTGAATGATTAATTTTATTTCAATTACACCTATTTTTTCAAGTCTGTCTAATTTTTTGTTGAGTTGATCCAGTGATACGAATGCTAAACTCCATTTCGGTTTTTAACACTGATCTATTTTCCTGAAATTTCGCTTTGACTTTGGAACACCAACCCAATTCATTTGACAAAACATCCCGAAGACATTTTTTCAGTTTTCACTGTTTTTTTTAAACCGATCGCTTGTCTAATTACATTTTTGCAATAAATATTCACAGATAAATCTCACGACTGAAAGAATGCCATCCAATTAGTGCCAAACACGTTTCTAATATTTTTTTAGCGTTTACACACTTGTTAAGGAATGACGTTAAATAAAAATAACCTCGCCAATAAAAATAATTCCTCACCCGATAACACATCTGCCAGTTTTTGATGACCTTTTTAATATAGGTTTTTAGATGTCTTTCCATTTGGCTTCATTAATTATTGCGGCATCAGTACCAGTGTCTAGCTGTATTTTCACATCCACATTATTTATTTTCATATTTACAAAAATTATTTTGTTTTTGGTGATTATTTTTTCATTGCAACGCTGACTACGAATTCTTTCCTGTTAAAATTTTACCTCGGTTGAGATTTTTACGGTGTGACTTTTTATGTCCCATTTTTCCACGCTTAGCATTTCCAATTTTTAAAGAGTCGTTTCCAAGATTGTAACCTTCCACATCTGAAACATTGATTAATTTTAATGTTTGAACATTTTTATTTTCGTTTGTATGTATTCACGTTCTTTTTCCTGAATTTCTTTCGGCATTACGTCTCAGATTTAGGATTCTTTAACGTTCGTTCGATATTTTTTCTGTAGCGTAAATTTAGTATTTTGTTCAAGTGTTTTATTTTTTTTAGAATTCTCGACCGTATTTCTCGCGTATTTTTTGCTGTTAACTCTTGAACGAAAATTAACCCTTTAAACATATCCGGAGTCAGTTCATTTAATTGGAATCTTTCACAATCATTGTTAACGATTCCAGAATATGGGACAAAAATCTTTGTTTTTTCGTCAGATTCATACATTTCCAATGAGTTTTGGACATCATTACTCAATTTGTTAAGAATTCAAATATCATAAAATAATAATAATAAAAAAAAATAATAATAAAATCAAATATCATAAATTAATAATAATAATAATGATAAAAAATCAAATATCATAAATTAATAATAATAATAATGATAAAAAATCAAATATCATAAATTAATAATAATAATAATGATAAAAAATCAAATATCATAAATTAATAATAATAATAATGATAAAAAATCAAATATCATAAATTAATAATAATAATAATGATAAAAAATCAAATATCATAAATTAATAATAATAATAATGATAAAAAATCAAATATCATAAATTAATAATAATAATAATGATAAAAAATCAAATATCATAAATTAATAATAATAATAATGATAAAAAATCAAATATCATAAATTAATAATAATAATAATGATAAAAAATCAAATATCATAAATTAATAATAATAATAATGATAAAAAATCAAATATCATAAAATAATAATAATAATGATAAGAAAATCAAATCTCATTAAATAATAATAGGATCAAATATCATAAAATAATAATAATAAAATCAAATATCATAAAATAATAATAATAAAATCAAATATCATAAAATAATAATAATAAAATCAAATATCATAAAATAATAATAATAAAATCAAATATCATAAAATAATAATAATAAAATCAAATATCATAAAATAATAATAATAAAATCAAATATCATAAAATAATAATAATAAAATCAAATATCATAAAATAATAATAATAAAATCAAATATCATAAAATAATAATAATAAAATCAAATATCATAAAATAATAATAATAAAATCAAATATCATAAAATAATAATAATAAAATCAAATATCATAAAATAATAATAATAAAATCAAATATCATAAAATAATAATAATAAAATCAAATATCATAAAATAATAATAATAAAATCAAATATCATAAAATAATAATAATAAAATCAAATATCATAAAATAATAATAATAAAATCAAATATCATAAAATAATAATAATAAAATCAAATATCATAAAATAATAATAATAAAATCAAATATCATAAAATAATAATAATAAAATCAAATATCATAAAATAATAATAATAAAATCAAATATCATAAAATAATAATAATAAAATCAAATATCATAAAATAATAATAATAAAATCAAATATCATAAAATAATAATAATAAAATCAAATATCATAAAATAATAATAATAAAATCAAATATCATAAAATAATAATAATAAAATCAAATATCAAAATAATAAAATAATAAAATAAATAAAATCAAATAAAATCATAAAATAATAATAATAAAATCAAATATCATAAAATAATAATAATAAAATCAAATATCATAAAATAATAATAATAAAATCAAATATCATAAAATAATAATAATAAAATCAAATATCATAAAATAATAATAATAAAATCAAATATCATAAAATAATAATAATAAAATCAAATATCATAAAATAATAATAATAAAATCAAATATCAATAAAATAATAATAATAATAATAATAATAATAATATCATAAAAGTAATAATAATAATAATTTTAAAAACCAGAAAGAAAAATCTTGTCTATTAATTGATATGGATTGTCCAGCGGATTGTAACATAGCAACCAAGAAATTTGAAAAATTGTCAAAATATAAAGACCTGGAAATTGAAATAGAAAAAAATGTGGAAATTAAAAACAAGAGTTGTGCCAGTGATAGTAGGTGCACTTGGAATGATAAAAAATGGAACAAAACAACATATTGAAAGAAACCCTGGAAACCCCAGCTTAAGAGATATACAAAAAATTGTCTTATTAAGTACAGCCCAAACACTCAGGAGAACTCTGTCTATATAACGCTAGGGGAGATAGGGGAGATAGAAAAAACATGAAATGAAGCCATAACAACACGCCACGACCTGCCTTAGGTCTTTCCGCAGACTTGGTTAGTTGTGCGACCATAGCAGAAATCGAAATCTGATGAAAAATGACATAATAATAATAATAAAAAAGAACGCCAGACCGGATACGTTAAAATCAAACAGGAAGAAAAATTTAACGATCAAGGTTTTTTAGACACAGATGAAAACAAATGTTCCACAAAAATCCGAAGACGGCTAGGAATATTAAAAAATGCCTTCCAGAAACTAAATATAGTACAAATGTTGCTTAGATAGTTTAGATAAGATTAGGCAGTCTATCACTGAAATTGTCTAATCCCCCCTCAAGTAGCACGTCTACACATGGAACAGTAGGAAAAAAAGTAAATCGCTAAGGTGTAGCGCAATTTAGTCGCAAAGAAACTACTACATTGTCAATCCTTCTTCACTAAACATATGTTCCCTGTTTTCCTTACATACATACTAGTCCGCAACTACGAGTGCTATCAGTCAGTCAGTTAAATGCTTACCTGATACACGCTTGGGCGATCATGTTTCGAAAGAGACATGACTGATTGAGCAAAAATTTATCCCGCAGTAGGTTGCCATTATATCCTGCAGTAAACTGGTTGCCAACCAAGGCTATAAAATCCATTCTGTCTTGCTATTTGACTCATAGCTAGAGGTAGAAGCGATGTAATATATTATTGCTTAGTAATTAGTGGAGGGTCAGTTTATTACTCCATAACAATAGAAAACTGATCCCCCATTTTATGACCAGTAGAAGCCTTAATCATGATTCCAACTATTATATTCAGTCAGTTAAATGCCATACGTGATACACGCTTGGGCGATCATGTCGCGAAAGAGACATGACTGACTGGGAAGAAGGTTATACCGCAGTAGACTGGTTGCCAGCCAAGGCTAAAGAATCCAATCTGTCATGTTATTTGACTCATAGCTAGAGGGGGAAGAGATGTATCATATTACTACGTAGTAATTAGTGGGGTATCAGTTTATTACTTCATAACAATAGAAAACTGATCCCTACTTTATGCCCAATAGAAGCATTAATCATGATTCCAACTATTATATTCAGTCAGTCAGTTAAGTGCCATACGTGATACACGCTTGGGCGATCATGCCTCTTTGGGCAGAAGATTATCCCACAGTAGGTTGCCATTGCTTTCTGCAGTAGACTGGTTGTCACCTAGGGCTAAAGAACCTAATCTGTCATGTTATTTAACCCTTAGCTGGAAGGAAGAGACGGATTAAATCCTTGCTTAAGGATATTTGTGCGTAAGTGAATGCAAGGAATTCAACTGGAATTCGAACTCGGCTACCTGATTTCTCGTTCCGAGTGATATAGTAACTTTATAACAGCTAATTTCTCTTCGCTTCCCTTCTTTGTCGATTCAAAATGCTTGCAATCATGGCTCTCCCCACTTTTATATTCTCGTAGCCGTTAATGAATTATGAGTAGAATGTTTGCTCATGGAGAGCTGCAAAAAGTGGGTCGCAAAGGCGTAGCGCTATTCAGTCATACTGAACTATTATATTCTCATACCATATTCTCATGTGATTAAACCTTTCATCACTAAACATTTTACTCTCTTATGTAGCCCTCTGTTCATCAGTGGCGGTACCGCCTTGCTTGGAGTGAAACGATTAAAAAAATTATTCAACACTCTCTTAAATGTATTCTCATTTACAAAAATACTTTTTTTAATCATTTCACCCCAAGCAAGACATTCCACTGCCACTATTGCGCATGGGGCTACATAGGGGAAGGTAAAGTGGTTAGATATAGGAAATGTCAGAAGGGGGGTGATAGATAGTTGGGTGGGTGGGAAGAGTGTTTGAAAGAATGGAAGCGAGTTAGTTTGTTAGGAGGTGTCTATTGACCTTATATTTAAACTTCTGGAGATTGTAGCCGTTGGGGAAGCAGTCAGGTGGAAGGGAATAGGTAGTTTAGCGATGGAAAGACCAGTATTGTTAGGCAATAATACATCATTCTTAGAAGCGAGAAAAAAATCAGTAGTTAAAAATTCAACTTCTTTCATGTGAAGAGGTGTTTTAATTAAAAGAGACGCGTCGGAAGAACAGGCGACGCGAGAAAAAAAAATGACCTACCTTAGAAATAAGGATGTGCGTTGTGGTGCATTGGATATCGGCTCGGAACGAGAAATCGGGGAGCCGAGTTCGAATTCCAGCTGAATTCATTGCATTCACTCACGAACAAATACCCTTGGGAAAGGTATTAATCCGCCTATTCCTTCCAGTTATGGGTTAAATAACAGGACAGATTGGGTTCTATAGCCTTGGTCGGCAACCAGTCTACCGCAGAAAGCAATGACAACCTACTGCGGGATAATCTTCTGCCCAGTCAATCATGTCTCTTTCGAGACATGATCGCCCAATTGTGTATCACGTATGGCCCTTAACTGACTGACTGAATATAATAGTTGGAATAATGATTAAAGCTTCTACTGGTCATAAAGTGGGGGATCAGTTTATTACTTCATAACAATAGGAAACCGATCCCCCACTAATTACTACCTAATAATATAATACTTATAATACTTTCAGCTATGAGTCAAATAGCAGGACAGATTGGGTTCTATAGCCTTGGTCGGCAACCAGTCTACCGCAGAAAGCAATGGCAACCTACTGCGGGATAATCTTCTGCCCAGTCAGTCATGTCTCTTCCGAGACATGATCGCCCAAGAGTGCTTCACGTATGGCACTTAACTAACTGACTGACCTTAGAAATGTCCACGCGTGTACGCGTCGTGTTAATTGTAAACAGAAAACCAACATAGTGGCGCACAGTTGTTTTATGTTGGTTAGTTCTCGCGAAGTAACGAAAAGTCTCGTTGCTCATATGCAGATTACATGGCCCTAAGCTGTATAAAAGGAAGCCGTTTTCTGCCTTTGGGCAGGAAGAAGGTTCAAGCCGTGCGTCCGGATCGTGTTTAGGAGTGACTCACGCTATTTGACAATTTAATTTTCTTAACACTCGGAGCTAGGAGAATTCGTGGGAGTGCGGAAGGTAGTGGGAGAGCGTTGGATTTTGCAACATTGGGCGGTCTTTTTGAATTGGATGAAACGGGGACAGTTAGCGATTATTTGGATCAGCTTCAAAACACGAAGCCCTTCAAAATGTGAGCAGCAGAGGGGTGAACCAGGTGCTCGTCACCGGTGCCAGCTCAACCGGCGGTTGAGGGGACTGGATAATCTTTGTCCCTGTGCTCGCCTGTACGCGGTTGGGTCCCAACTTATAAAAAAAGACCCTGAGTGAGAGTGTCGAATAATTTTTATTTAATCGTTTCACCCCAAGCAAGGCGGTACCGCCACTGATGCACAGTAAAGAGTACATAAGAGAGTAAAAGCAGGAGGAGAGGGAAGAGAAAGACGAACCAGTTACAGGTGGGGGGCGGTCAGAGAAAAGGCAAGAGAAGGATAGGAATAGAGGTGTGATGACAGTTGCGAAGGTAGAGTGAGAAGGAAAAGAACAAGATACTCGGGGTGGTGTAGAAAGGATGAGGGAAGGACTGGAGTGAAGTGGATCAGGGACGGGAATTGAGAGTGCATTTGAATTCCTAGTGGTTGGAGCCGTCAGGAAAGCAAGTATACGGAAGGGAGTTCCACAGGCGGGAAGTGCGAGAGAGACGATTATGTCGGTTGGGAAAAAATGAATCTAAGTTGGCTTTGTGTCAGACGTAACTATCTTTAGGATGCATCGTTGCCTCTATATAAAATATGGAAAATGAAAGTTGCTTTTTTAATGGGTTGATTCGTTTTCTACGGCTTATCAACTCTTTGCAGGTTATTTAAAGCCAGGCAATATTTTTAGTGTGTAAGAATTTTATTTTTTGAGATAATAATTTAGTAATACACGTCTTACTAATTAACCCTCACCTAAGAGAATAAGAGCTGGATTCAGATATTTCTTAAGGTTCACTCAGTTAAGTGCCATACGTAATAAACGTCCGACTGCAGAAGATTTTCCTGCACTAGCTTGCCATTACATTCTGCAGTAGATTGGTTGCCAATCAAGGCTATAGGCGGCAATCTCTCCTGCTATTTAAACCATAGCTGAAGGAGAAGCGACGAATTAGTAACTTTCCTAAGGGTATTTACGCGTAAGTGAATGAACGAATTCAACTGGAATTCGAACTCAGCTCCCCAATTTCTCCTTCACTGCACTGCAACACAGAAGTGAGTAGTTGTGCGTAATTGAATATAACGAATCCAACAGAAATTGGAACTCTGCTCTCCAATTTCCAGCCATTATCCATTACACCACCCGTACATCCAAGCTTGCAGCACCTGGTATTCCCAAGCGGTCACCCATCTTGGTACTGACCAGGTTCAACATTACTTATTACAATTTCCAATGTCCAAGCCATTATCCATTACACCACCTGCATATCTAAGCTTACAGCACCTGGTATTTCTAAGTGGTCACCCATCTACGTACTGACCGGGCTCAACATTACTTAACTTCAGTTTCCAATGTCCAAGCCATTATCCATTACACCACCTGCACATCTAAGCTTACAGCACCTGGTATTTCTAAGTGGTCACCCATCTACGTACTGACCGGGCTCAACATTACTTAACTCTAATTTCCAATTCCAAGTCATTATTCATTACACCACCTGCACATCAAAGCTTACAGCACCTGGTATTCCCAAGCGATAACCCATCTAGGTACTGACCAGGTTCAACATTACTTAACTCCAATTTCCAATTCCAAGCCATTATTCATTACAACCCCCGCACATTCAAGATTACAGCATCTGGTATCACCAAGTGGTCACCCATCTTGGTACTGACCGGCCTCAACATTACTTATCTCCAATTTCCAATTCCAAGCCATAATCCATTACACCATCCGCATATCCAAGCTTACAGCTTCTGGCATTCTTGAGCAAAATTAAAGTAATATTTTCAGACAAAAGGTACTTCATATCGTAAGTAGCTTGTCGAAAAAGGAAAAATAAGATCTGAAATACGCCTTTTATATATATCAGCAGCTGAAATCGGTGAGCCGAGTTCGAATTCCAATTGAATTCGTTGCATTCACTTACGCGCAAATACCCTTGGGAAAGGTGCAGCGGATATCGGCTTCGAACGAGAAATCGGAGAGCCGAGTTAGAATTCAAGTTGAATTCGTTGCATTCACTTACGTGCAAATACTTTTGGTCAAACGTATTAATCCGTCTCTTCTCTCTCTCCAGCTCTGGGTTAAACAGCAGGACAGTCAACCAAGGTTATAGAAACCAGTCTATCAGTCTACCACAGAAATTCATGGCAACTCGTTGCGGGGAAATCTTCGAGACATGATCATACAAGCATGTATCACGTATGACATTTAACTGACTGTTACTTAGAATCAGAAAACGTCCGCTGAAATCTTTAGGGCACACAAGGAAAGAGGAGCTTAGAAAATTTAACATTCACTGGACATATGGAAGGCGGGAAGAACAGAGGAAAAATATCGAATGACGGAACAGGGATTAGATGAGATGGCAAAAAGACAACCACTGTTAAGAGCTACAAAGTACAGGGAATTGTGGAGGACCATGATCATCAACGTCCTGAACAAACACGGCATATAAAAGATTCTTGTTTTATTTTAAATCGCAATTGACTACTTAGCTTTTACGAATGGCAATGATAATATTAACAGTTTCCTTGTAAGGAAACAGTTGGCATTCATTGACAAAGCAGCCAGTGATAATGTGGATTGAAATTTCTAAAATCTTTTGAGCAGCACGATTTTTCAGTAAAAGATGTTTTCGATGTTCAGTAGCTGTTATCTCTTTTCATTATTAATGAGGTATCCTTCAGCTTTTATTTGAAGTACGTCATCAATCCTTCAGCTTTTATTTCAAGCACGTCATCAATCCTTCAGCTTTTATTTCAAGCACGTCATCAATCCTTCAGCTTTTATTTCAAGCACGTCATCAATCCTTCAGCTTTTATTTCAAGCACGTCATCAATCCTTCAGCTTTTATTTCAAGCACGTCATCAATCCTTCAGCTTTTATTTCAAGCACGTCATCAATCCTTCAGCTTTTATTTCAACACGTCATCAATCCTTCAGCTTTTATTTCAAGCACGTCATCAATCCTTCAGCTTTTATTTCAAGCACGTCATCAATCCTTCAGCTTTTATTTCAAGCACGTCATCAATCCTTCAGCTTTTATTTCAAGCACGTCATCAATCCTTCAGCTTTTATTTCAAGCACGTCATCAATCCTTCAGCTTTTATTTCAAGCACGTCATCAATCCTTCAGCTTTTATTTCAAGCACGTCATCAATCCATCAGCTTTTATTTCAAGCACGTCATCAATCCTTCAGCTTTTATTTCAAGCACGTCATCAATCTTTCAGCTTTTATTTCAAGCACGTCATCAATCCTTCAGCTTTTATTTCAAGCACGTCATCAATCCTTCAGCTTTTATTTCAAGCACGTCATCAATCCTTCAGCTTTTATTTCAAGCACGTCATCAATCCTTCAGCTTTTATTTCAAGCACGTCATCAATCCTTCAGCTTTTATTTCAAGCACGTCATCAATCCTTCAGCTTTTATTTGAAGTACGTCATCAATCCTTCAGCTTTTATTTGAAGTACGTCATCAATCCTTCAGCTTTTATTTCAAGCACGTCATCAATCCTTCAGCTTTTATTTCAAGCACGTCATCAATCCTTCAGCTTTTATTTCAAGCACGTCATCAATCCTTCAGCTTTTATTTCAAGCACGTCATCAATCCTTCAGCTTTTATTTGAAGCACGTCATCAATCCTTCAGCTTTTATTTCAAGCACGTCATCAATTTTTGTGCGTGAACCGATTTTCTCTATTCTTTTAGGTTAAAATATTGATATACAGAAAATGTTTAATTCTGTTTCTAAATGATATTCTGCTTTATCGGTTTGTTCATATCTGTTTATGGATCAGTCTTATGCCTAATCATATTACCACAGAAATAGATTTGTTTTTGGCGGACCTAAATTGGATTTTTTTTTTCACTTTTTTTCAGCGCATGCTTATCGATTACATTCTAAACTTTCCGATTGACAAAAAAAAATATTTTGAAAAATTTCAATATTTCAACAATTTTAGTGTGTGTGTGTGGGGGGGGGGGCTCGGTTTTTCATACAACGTTATAATAAATCGATCCTCCATTTTGGAACCACTCGCCAGTACGACATTACCACATTATCACCACCTGTAAATTGGTTGATTATCAATTTTCTTTTTTAGACTTTTTTCAGTGCAATCTTATCGATTAAACCCTAAAGTTTCCGATTGACAAAAAAAAAAACAAAAAAAAAACAAACAAAAAAACAAAAAAACAAAAACAAAACTGTAAAAATTCCAACATTTAAACAATTTTAGGAGGGGGGCTCAGTTTTTCATACAACCTTATAGTAAATCGATTCTGTGCAATCAACTTTTTTGCTTGAGCATATTCGTCAACTAAATCCTTTGCGAAATATTTTAATAAAGCCATTCTTGGAGTTTCTGAGGAAGATGCCATCGTAAGAACTAAAGAAAACTTGAAAAAGACAAAACAAGAGCAACAACTCGTCCCCAAAAAACCAAAACAAAGCGACCACAACGCGAGTGGTTCCAAAATGGAGGATCGATTTACTATAACGTTGTATGAGAAACTGAGCACACATCTAAAATTGTTTAAATATTGAAATTTTTTTCAAATTTTTTGATAATCGGAAATTTTATGTAATAACCAATAAGACTGCGATGAAAAAAAAAATAAAATGAAAAAACAACAAATTTAAAGATGGCGTCAGTGTCCTTCAGGTCCGCCTTTTTTATGTGTATTTATTCATCACACTAACTTGTACCTCCGTATGGTGATTTTCTAAGCGAAGATGTGGCACAAGGCCGAAAGTAAGGGACACCCAGTGAGAATCAAACGCCTTACTCAAGTTAAATGATTCTAGCGAGACAAGCTTGCTAACCATTACATCACCACCACCCAATAATTTGACTATTACTCTTAGGTAGTTGATAAGAATGGCAACAAAAAGGAAATTGATGCTGAGCATCAGGAAGAGACAACTGAAGTTCTTAGGACACGCAATAAGGAAGGAGAGCCTGGAGAAACTGATACTGATTGGCCAGATAGAAGGAAAGAGAGACAGAGGAAGGCAGCGGATAACATATTTACAGGGCCTGATCAGGTGGATGACGGAACGGGGGTTGCCAGGAGTAACGGGAGCCAACATACTAAGAGCCAGAAGGGATAGGGAGAAGTGGAGAATCATGATTGCCTACGTCCTAAAGGGACAGGGCACATAGAAGAAGAAGTTGATATTTTGGGGGTTTAGATATCTTATTTATTTTGTATAATAATAACTTCTAGAATGCTGAGTCTTTCCTTGCACTGGGTGCTGTCGAATATTTTGGTGGTGAAATATATTTTATTTAATGTGGAATCACAAAGGCTGAAAGTATGGAGTATCCAGTGAGGATCGAACTCGCTACTCAGTTGCAATAGGTTCTAGCGAGACAGGCTTGCTAACCATTACACCACACCGAGGTGCCCCACATGTGTATGCTTGGTGGGATATATATGTATTTTGTTTTAAGACATATCAACCTATTGGGTATTTTTATTTAGAAATTTAATATATTTCCTAAATAAAGCCTTTTCCTATGAATAAATATTTTTAGATTTTCCTAGTAATTTTGTTTATGCGTGGGGCTTTACTATTTGCTCATAGCTGGGACCCTGGCAGAAATCAGAGAGCCGAGTTCGAATTCCAGCTGAATTCGTTGCATTCACTTACGCGCAAATACCCCTGGGAAAAGTGCAGTGGATATCGGCTCGGAACGAGAAATCAGAGAGCCGAATTCGAATTCCAGTTGAATTCGTTGCATTCACTTACGATCAAATACCCTTGGCAAAGGTATTAATCTGTCTTTTTCCACCAGCTATGGGTTAAACAGCAGAACAGACAGTTCTATAGCATTACTTTACAACGCGTCTACCGTAGAAAGTAATGTCAACTTACCGCGGGAAATTCTTCTGCCCAGTCATGTTTCTTTCGAGATATGATCGCCCAGGCGTTTAACGCGTATAGCTCTTAACTGACTGATTTAACTTTATCAAAAATACTATTACTGTTTTCATACTGACTGATGAAAATGTAATGGTGGTATTTTTAGTATATAAATGTATTCTAAAACTTTCATAATGTTTTGACGCCATTCTTTTGGCAGGGGGTAACTATTTGCCTGTAGTTTGGACCCTAACAGGCGCTACCACTTTAGGAACCTGGAAACAACAGCAGTGAAGAGGTGATTCCCAGCTTCTCAAAACCCCCCGATTAGTAACCTTGCTGCTGGATGTAGTTCATCATCATACCCGAGACGCAGCAGCAGGGTTACTGAGAAAAGTGCTTGACGATTAGAGCTGACCTTGTAGTAGTTTGGAGATGGTTAATTATTTTTTTCAATTGGCCTTGTGTCAAACATAATCAAACTTCCTACAGGTTTTATCCAGAATTATCAGAAGATTATCAGAAAGTGTATTTGTGAAAAAATAAAAGTATACATTTTTCTATGTTTAAATAGAAATGTATTAACAGAACGGAATAACATGAATTAGTGAAAGTTAAACGTTCAATGAGAAACAATATTAAGAAATTTCGGGTATCAAGAGTTCGTAGTAGTCCTTGCAAGAGTGAGTATGTATGTATTAGCGTTTATTGTTGAGTAGGGCTGACGTTGAAGTCATCGCTTAGGGTGAATGATGAAAAGGAAGAAGGTGAGAGGTGGGACGTGAAAGAGAAAGATCGCTTGACATTTGTCGAGAGACGTTAATGACGCTCGTATTTTTCTCTCTAGCGATAGTCGACTTTGCTCCGTCTTTTATTTCGTTTGTGGGCCTCGAAAAGGTCATTTGAGAATTCACCCACGGATGTGATTCTGGCCTTTTTATTTTGTTTTTTGATGTTTCCTAGTTTTCTATTGGCCGAAAAACATTTTACATCAAGGTATGAAATTTAACAAGTTTTGTTTTCGGATTCGCTTTTGCGTGTATGTTAAGCAAATTTTGTAATTCGAGTTTTTTCATTTCTAGCAAAAATGAGTCAGTGCTTAGCATTTGAATTTTGAAATCCAGGTCTTGTTTTGTTCACTAAAACCTCTCTTCCGATCTAAAACTAACTTCCCAGTGGAAGAAAACTGGCTGCTTACATTCACTGCCTCCAAAACTAAACTGATTTCATTCAGTCATCGCCGATCAGACGATCAGACCACCTGTAACGATGAACGGATATGCCCTTGAGGAGGCCCCATCCCTTGAGAGAGTATTGGCCTGTAGACTCATACCCGACCTCAAGTGGAATTTCTATATACTATTCATCGCTAATGATCGACTTTCTATATCTTACTCCTCAGGCTAGATCAGTTTCTCACGCCTAGTAACTGTTATAGCTCTTGCCAGTATTGATAGCTGTTTCCTTCCTAACCTTTTATTTGAAGTGGTGTAGAATGTCAACATCTTGGTTATGTCATTATTTTCTCTTTCAGCCGAAATTTATAAAAACTTTTTCTTGAAACAATTTTCAGGAAAATAGATTTCTCAAGCCCAGTAGCTGTTATCGCTCATTCCAGTATTAATGGGGGTTTCCTTCCTAATCTTTTGTTTGAAGCAGTGAAAAATGTCAACATCTTGATTATCTTATTATTTCTTCGAGTTACGTGTGCTATTCATTTCAATTGTTGCTACTGTCGAAAATTCGAAAGTGGTGTGTTTTTTAGTTTTTTGGGACAATGCGTTTCATAAGTTTCTCCAACATTCGAACTGGAGCAAAGCACAGAAGCAATTACTATTAATTCATTGAGTAATTTTTTGAGTGTTCCCAGACTTCAAAGCTTCTTTATTTCTACCTGCCTCGACGTTGAAGAGCAAAATGCTTGCAATACGTCCATATGTTTGATTGTCTAGCCCAGAGGTTCCTAATCGGTGCGGTGTGCTTCATAAGTTTAGAAGAAGAGGATAGCCGGTGAGGCGGAGTGATTGAAAGACAATCAAATATTCAGAAACCGTTTAAAATAATCATATGCCAAAAGTAAATATGATTTCAAAATTTAGAATATTATGGATTATTAGTAATTGCATGCATGAGTCCCAGTCTAAATAGTTATAAATAATTAGTGACTGATTTTAACACTGTGTTATATTTGCATTACACCAAGTACTAAGAGTATAGTAAATAAGGTCTGCAAACTGGAGGGGAGAGTTATCAATGATGATGTTCGGACTTAGAATACACGGTTATCGCCATTTAATTATCTCTCTAAAAATAAATAAATAAATAAATCACTGATTTTTGACCAAACAAGTCAATACCTTTACCTCGCCAGATAAACGGATGCCTACACGTTAATTTATGGCTACTGGTATTCTAGGACTTTAAATGAATAATAAATATAGATTTATATAAGTTGTATTAAGGTAAATAATACAGGATAAGGCAGAGCAACATACTTATTTAGAATAACAAATAAAACAAAAGTGGTGCAGTAAATAGCGACTCGGAACGACAAATCGAGGAACCGAGTTCGAATTCCAGTTGGATTTCTTGCATTCACTTACACAAATACCCTTGGGAAAGGTATTAATGTATCTTTTCCTTCCAGTTATGGGTTAAATAGTAGGACAGATTGGGTTCTATAGCCTTGGTCGGCAACCAGTCTACCACAGAAAGCTATGGCAACCTACTGCGAGATAATCTTCTGCCCAGTCAGTCATGTCTCGAAAGAGACATGACCGCCCAAAGCGTGTATCACGTATGGCACTTAACTGACTGACTGAATATAATAGTTGGAATCATGATTAAGGTTTCTACTGGTCATAAAGTGGGGGATAGGTTTTCTATTGTTATGAAGTCATAAACTGATCCCCCACTAACTACTACGTAATAATAAAATACATCGCTTCTCCCTCTAGCTATGAGTCAAATAACAGGACAGATTGGGTCCTATAGCCTTGGCTGGCAACCAGTCTTCTGCAGAAAGCAATGGCAACCGACTGCGGAATAATCTTCAGCCTAGTCAGTCATGTCTTTTATGAGACATGATCGTCCAAAGCGTGTATCACTTATGGCATTTAACTGACTGAAGGTAGATATACATGTAATTTTTCAAACAGCATCAATTACAATATTTGAATATATATTTTACAAGCTTTAAAGATGACATCAGTCAGACGGCGTCCATTCTGCTCAATACCCTGGGTTAATCGGACCATCGCTTCAGGGCGCCAAATTCAAATAAGCAAGTTGCTCTGCCACATCCTGTATCCCACATTCCATTTATTGTTTTATTAAAGGGTCCCTATAATTTTAGTAAAAAAATCGCCCGGTTCACTCTACATCCACGTCTGTTGAACAGGTGAAGTGGCTCATCCCTTGTTTCCTGTTTAGGATGTGGTTTCTGTCTTTATCTTTTCCAATCTTTTTACTCTTTTCTTTTTTTCAATCGGAGTAAATAGACTAAACTATCGCCGGTTCACACTCCACCCACGTCTATTGAATAGGTGAAGAGGCTCATCTCTTGTTCCCTGTTTAGGATGTGGTTTCCGGCTTTCTCTTTTCCAATCTTTTTACTCTTTTCTTTTCTTTTTTTTCAATTGGAGTAAATAGATTAAACTATCGCCGGTTCATACTCCACCCACGTCTATTGAATAGGTGAAGAGGCTCATCCCTTGTTCCCTGTTTAGGATGTGGTTTCCGGCTTTCTCTTCTTCAATATTTTTACTCTCACGTAGCCCCCTGAGCATCAGTGGCATTACCGCCTTGCTTGGAGTGATATGATTAAAAAAAAAAAAAGCTTCGACCATAACAGCATTCCCCTTTTCTTTTGCCCTTAAACTCTTTCATTGACAAGGAGGCTGATTCTGTTTATTTTTTTAAAAACTTTTCTATTGTTTCAGCTTTTGTAATTACACACAATATTTTTATTGCTTCCCAGAAATCGTTCCGGCTTGATTATTTTGTTCCGTTTTCATACACACCAGTTTCAATGAATCACAAGTTTTATATTTGATTAACAACTGGAGAGACTTATAACTATTATATTGATTTGGTCGCTTTGTCAAACAAGGTGGGTACGTTGAAGAGTATGAAGGAGCATTGTCTTGAATGAAAATACTCTTTACCTTAAGCAAGTGGTTCTCAAACGGTGCGGCACGTCTCATAGGCACGGCGGAAGAGGATAGCAGGTGAGGCGGAATAATTGAAAGATAATCAAAGATTTAGAAAAAAATTTTTTTTTAAAATTCATATGTCAAAAATAAACATGATTTTAAAATTTAACATATATACTGCTAGTAATTGTATGCATGAGCCCCAGTCTATATAATCATAAATAATTATTGGCTGATTTTATTATTGTAGTATATTTGCATAATATCAAGTATTAAGAATATCGTATATAGGGTCTGCAAATTGGAGGAGAGAGTTATCAATGATAATGTCCTGACTTAGAATATGTGGTTATCTCCCTTTAATCCTCCCTTTTAATCTTTTTAATGTATTTTATCACATAAAATTTGGTGAGGCGCGTGCAAATTTTTATTCCGAAAATGCAGCCCAGAGGAAAAAAAAAAGAAGGTTGGGAACCTCTGCCTTAGACTTTTTGTTCGTGAACTCTACCGGTAACATTTAATCTAATAACTTACAATAATTCTTTGTATTTGTTATAATATCACCATCAACATATCATCACCTACAATTTTACACGCAACAAGCTTCGAGTATAACATTACTTCATTTATTGTTTTTAAGTCTTTTTTGTTTTCCAAGGACCCAGTCTTCAGCTCAGCCATCAGGTTTTCCCAATATAGTACTACTTTCATCATTAAAACAGTACTAATGGCGGAGCCCATCCTTCTATAGGTGAAACCACAGCCGACATCCTTCATAAAGGTTCGCCTTTCTTTGATAAAAGCAGCATTTATTTTAATATCAATATCAACTTTGAAGGGTCCTATAATTTTAGTAGCAACAAGATTCGATCATAATATTAATCCACCTTCCTTTTGCCGTCTTGAAACTATTTTTTATTCAGAAAATACTGGATCTGCTAATTTTTCAACTTTTCTCTTGTTTCGGCTTTGAAATTACACACAATATTTTTAAGCTTCCGAGAAATTGTTTTTGCTTGATTATTTTCACATATACACCACTTTTAATGAATCATAAGTTTTATATTAAAGGAAACTACAAGACTCCTACAGAAGGTATCGGCGGAGAGTGACAAAAAAGGACGACAAATAAACTGTAAGAATACTGAATGCATGGGCATCAGCAAAAAGGTGCAACCCAAAATACCAAATACAGGTGGTGGATACCAGAATCAAGCAAGTACAAAAATGTAAATATCTAGGAAGTATTCTAACAGGAGATGGAAAGTGCGACACGGAGATCCGAAGGCGAATTGGCATGGCAAAGGAAGCGTTCCAGAAGCTGAGTAAAGTACTAACACACACAAAAATATTTAAACAGAAACAAAGAAAAGAGTGCTGGATTGCTATGTGATGTCAGTTCTTCAATATGGCAATGAATGTTGGACAATATCATCGAAAATGAGGACAAAACTAGAAGCAGCGGAAATGTGGTTCTACAGAACAATACTGGATATAAAATGGGGGATCAATTCCATATTACAATCAATATATAAACTGACCCCTCATTTGTGGTAACAGCAGTTTCTATACATTTATATTGCTGAGATCCAAAAGCACAAGGACGCGTTGCAGAAGCTGAGTAAAGTACTAACACACAGGAAAATTTCACTAGAAACAAAGAAAAGAGTGCTGGATTGCTATGTGATGTCAGTTCTTCAATACGGAAGTGAATGCTGGATAATATCATCGAAAATGAGGACAAAACTTGAAGCAACTGAAATGTGGTTCTAGAGAAGGATTGCTGCGGATATCGTGGACTGAGCATGCAAGCAACGATGACGTGTTGGAAAGAATGGCAACGAAAAGAAAATTAATAGTGAACACCAAGAAGAGACAACTGAAGTTCCTGGGACAAACAATGAGGAAGGAGGGCTTGGAGAACCTGATACTGACAGGCCAGATAGAAGGAAAAAGAGACAGAGGAAGGCAGCGGATAACATATTTGCAGGGCCTGATCAGGTGGTTGACGGAACGAGGGCTGCGGGGTGTAACAGGAGTAAACATACTAAGAGACACAAGGAATAGGGAGACGTGGAGAACCATGATCGCCTACATCTTGAAGGGACAGGGCACATAGAAGAAGAAGAATATATGGAGAGTTTGAGAACTAATCTATTAATTTGGTAGTTTTTTCAAGCAAGGTGAGTACGTTGAAGAAGCATTGTCTTGGATGAAAATAATCTTTACCCCAGACCAGTGATTCCCAAAGAGTGCGGCACGCCTCATATGCACGGCGGAAGAAGTTATCAGGTGAGGCGGAATGATTGAAAGACAGTAAAAAATTCAGAAACATTTACTTAGATCACTGGTGCCCCCTAAATACGAATTTGAACGAGATACTAGATTAGCAACTAGATCCCACCCTTTTACAGTGAAACTGATAAAATGCAGCCGTAACTTCTACTCCAACAGTTTCTTTCCTCGCACTTCCCGACTGTGGAATTCTCTTCCACACGATTGCTTCCCCGACGGCTACAATCTCCAGGAGTTAAATGTAAGGTCAATAGACACCTCCTAACACACTAACCTGCTCCCATTCTATCAAACACTCTTCCCATCTGCCCAACCCTCATCCTCGCTATCCTTACTCATCTGTCACCTTCCTCCTGACATTCCCTATGTCTAACCACTCCTTCTCTTTACCTTCCCCTATGTAGCTCCATGCGCAATAGTGGCAGTGGAATGCCTTGCTTGGGGTGAGATGATTAAAAAAAAAGAAAAGAAATTCAAGGCCAAAAATAAATATGATTTCAAAATTTTAAATATTATTGATTACTTGTAATTGCATGCAAAAAAAACGAGAAATATGAACAATGAATTGCTGATATTACTGATGAGTGGACGGAGTGATTGCTGGAAGGTTCGTCTAAGAAACTCTGGAGTCGGGATGCTGAAAGTAACACCAATCAGCTAATTGGAAAATTTTATTTGCATTAATTATATATATTTGAGCTTGAACAAGTTGACGCTGTTTTCCAACAGAAGGCGTTCCCAGAACTGCGTACGTGTAGTTTCAGATGGCAACTCATTTATAAGGGAGTACCATAAGCAAGCTTGAAATTCAGTGTATGTCATTTTGCCGAAGTGTAAACAACTTTGTTTTTCATAGCGTTATGCATGTCGAATTTCGTGTCAAAGAAAGTGTATTTGCGGGGAAATTTACTGCACTATGTTATTCAAAAGAAATCTGCAGCTGAAGCACATAGAATTCTTGATGAGATTTACGGCGATCAGGTTCTTTTGGAAACAACAGGCAGAAATTGGTTTAGACGTTTGAAGAATCATTATTTTGTTTAAGATAAGGAACGCTCTGGCGAACCGAAAAAGTTTGAAGACAAAGAAATTCTTAATGAAGACTCATGTCAGGCGCAAATTGAACTTGCAGAATCATTGGGAGTTTTGAAATGTTTGAAAGCATTAGGAATGATTCAAAAGCAAGGACATTGGGTGCCATACGAGTTGAATCCAACGAACGATGTCTTGCCACGTGTGAACAGCTGCTTCAAGGGCAGAAAGGGAAAGAGTTTATTTTTTGCATCGTATCGTGACCGGTGATGAAAAGTGGATACACGACAATAACCCTAACTGTTTAAACCGACCAAAACCATCACGCGAGATTGCTATCTACTGCAGTTGATGCATTTTGCCCGATCATTAAAGAAAAAAAAAACGGCTGCTATGCGAGCAGAAACACGACAAAATAGTTATATATATATATATATATATATATATATATATATATATATATATATATAGTACTGTGCAAAAGTATTAGAACAAGAACTATTTTATCTTTTATGAAGCATACTGACAGAAAATAAACAATGTAATTGAAGTAATTTTATTTGATTTACTCAACAAATGCTTTAACAAAAAAAATACTTGTTACAAAATAAATTTAATATTTAGTATAATAGCCTTTTGCTTTGATCACAGCCTTCATTCTGTCAGGCATTGACATCACAAGCTTCTTCAATGTATCTAATGGTATATCCTGCCAAGCAGCTTGTATTTTTTTTTCGGAAAGTGTGTCTTGCAAAGTAACATTAGATTTATCAATTCGAGAGGGAGGAATAAGAAAAAAGTCAGTCATATCCAAGAATAATAGAATAATGAGGAGTTTCAAAATAACTTGTTTAATAGAAAATAGGAAAAATTAAATATAACTTCTTTTTAATACATTTCTTTTACACCTAGTTTTAAATAATCAATATTTATTAGCAATTTACATGGCTTTTTGCCCTGCATTCGAATTTCAGTGAGGTTTTAGGCAAATCGCGCCTGTCCTAATCCTTTTGCACACTACCGGTAGTTTGCCAAAGTGTTAGGGCAGGGGTGATTTTTAACTTTATTTTAATACCTCATAAAAGATAAAATAGTTCTTGTCTTAATTCATTTGCACAGCAATATATATATATATATATATATATATATATATATATATGTACCATCCGCAGACAGACCTGTTTCGCTGTATCACAGCTCTCCAGTGAGGTCACACACACACACACACACGCACACACAATGCAAGGACGCATGCGGTGTGTGTATGTGTATGGGTATACACACGTATCCGTGCGCGCGTGTGTGTATATATTTATTTATGTGTGTATATGTGTGAGTATAGACACAGATGTGCATGTGGGCGAGTGTATGTTTGTTTGTTGGAGACGGAAATTGGTGGAAAGAAAGAGAAAAAAAAGAAGCGAGAAGAGGAGAGTGCGAGGCTCGGAATGTAAGCGAATGATGAAGAGAGAGAGAGGGGGGGTAAAGTAAGAGAAGGAAGATGAAAATTATAGAAAAAGAAAAAGAAAGAAAGGCTCACAAGTCAGCATTGATAAAATGTCGATGCAGATGAATATTTTCTCGTTTCATTGTTTCCAGACAAATGGTCATAATGTTTACAAGGAACGCAGAGAAAAAGCAAATTTATTAGGAGTAGCTTGTTAACCATCACACAGTAGCGAATATCGGCAAGTAGAAATTGAAGTATTTACTACTAATTTGGGAGAAGAGTTAGCTAACAGCTACAAAAATACTAAGCTTCCGAAGTAAAAAAAAAAAAAGAAAAAAATTAAATAAATAAATAAAAGTCAGAAAAAGCGAAAATAAAATGTAGATATATATAAAGTTTAGGTTTGTTCGTACAAACGGGAAAGGGAACTATAGAGCGAAAGTCAGAAGTCAAATAAAAAAAAATGATGCAACGATTGAGCTCTCTGGAGAAGAAAAATTTAAAAACAGTTTCCACTTCTGCGATATATGCGTTACTCTTGAAAAATGAATTGAGTTCTTTCGGTGACTGGCGTCTGTATACACTGTTTATATACAATACGTTAAAATTTCCCTTCTTTGATTCCATGCGCCTATGGTTTAGTGGGTAGCGACTCCGACTGACACTAAATCGGCCGAGTTTAGATCCCGGCTAAAAGCAAGTGGATGTGTCTAGCCACACTGATGAGCTGTGATACAGCGAAACAGGCTTGTATGTGGATGACGAACATATCATGCTCTCACTACATTCGAGCTCTCTAGAGAAGAAAATTGTAAAAGCATATTCCACTTCTGCGATATATGCGTTACTCCTCAGCAATGAGTTGAGTTCTTTCGATGACTGGCGTGTGTATACACTGCTTATATACAACAAGTTCAAATTTCCCTTCTGATTCCATGAGCCTATGGCTTAGGGGGTAGCGACTCCGACTGAAACTAAATCGATCGAGTTTCGATCCCGGCCAGAAGTAAGTGGATGTGTCTAGCCACACTGATGAGCTGTGATACAGCGAAACAAGCTTGTATGTGGATGACTAAAATTATATATATATATATATATATATATATATATATATATATATATATATATATATGAAAGAGAATGCAATACATTTGTGCAAATTAATTGAAACAAAACAATGTCTTCCTAGAATCTTTCACACTTTCCCTGATCACGTATACGTCGTCTCTTGGCGTTGTTTTCTCTCTTTCGTCCGCATTTTTCTTTACGTTTTGGATCGATGGATCCAGTTATTTATTTATTTATTTATTTATTGCCTTATGACACGACTGACATTTGAAAGGCTGACACCAACGATATCCGCTATCTCTCTGTAAGACTTGCCAGTGTGTTAGTGCAACATTACAATTTTCGTACGCTTCCTTGTAGTAACAATCACAGACAATGGTCGTAAGAAAACTAATCGACAGTCGAGACAATATTGTCTGGACGTGATAAAAATCTGAAACAATCACGGATGAGGCAATATTATATTATAAAAGAAAGGAACAAAATAAAGAAAAAGAAAAGAAAGGATCAAATGTCGATCTAGAAAATTCATTCACATTTCTTTTCTTGTAATTCCAGGCTTTCTCAATACCTCCCCATTCTGAATAATCTTCTAGTTTTTATTTTGTTACGAATATACGTTTACACTTAATATTTTAATGAATAAATTAAGATTATAAAAACTTAAAAACAACAACAACAAAACAAACAAACAAAAAACAAAAATAAAACATTACACAATGTTTTATAAGCAACTTACTATTGCTTCCTCAGATAGTCTATTTTTCCCATCAGGAATTAGTATTCAAGTTTCTGAAATTTTTCACACTTTGACAGCAAAGAAAGATTTCAATTAAAAACCAGCAAAATTGGCAGAATACTTAAATACAGCAAAAAATTACGTATTTTCCGTTTCTTTTGAGTTTTGAAGACACTGACGTCAGCAGTGTTGTTGTTGTTTAATATTTAGGCAAATGCAAGTAGAATTTCCGATAAAAAAGAAATCGTGTATTTCGCGAACTTGATTGTGTTACACATGCTTTTAAGACAGGTTCATACTGTAGTGTCACGTTTTGTAAACTTCTATTTTGTAATCATATTTATTGTATATCTCATCATTTTGTCAGACACAATATGTATATTCTTTCCCAACACAAAATTTCCTACCCGACAAACAAATGTCATTATACATCCCGAAAATAGATTGATATTACTTCACACCGCTGCATATGACCAAATCTGAGAAAAAAATATAAACTGATTACACCCTGTCACTCCAGTGGGTCTAAAACTGATTGTATGGTGAAAAAAAGGAAACTAAAGCAATTGTTTCAATTAATTTGCACAGAGGTGTATTTATACATATTCTGTTATATCTATCTATCTATCTATATATATATATATATTGCTGCACACCACTGCTAATGACATAATCTGAGGAGAGAAATAGCAATCGTTTACACCCTTTCGCTCCAGTGTGTCTAAAACCGATAATATGGTAAAAGAAGGCAAAGTAAAGCAGTTATTTAAAGGAATTTTCACAAGGAGATAGATAGATAGATAGATAGATAGATAGATAGATAGATAGATAGATAGATAGATTCATATTACTTTACACAACTGCAAATGACCTAATCTGAGGAAATTAAATAGAAATAGATTGCACCCTGTCACTCCAGTGGGTTTAAAACTGATTGTATGGTGAAAAAAAGGAAACTAAAGCAGTTGTTTCAATTAATTTGCACAAGGGTGTATTTATACCTTTTCTATTATAAAGAGCGAATACAAGAATTACGTCTTTCATACGACAAGAGTTCCTGATGACACGTTCAGATGACACATTTGCCGGAAGGCTCGTGAGGCTGGTAGCAAAATTTGGTGCCCATATCAAACTTAAATAAAACCTCAGGCTAACTTCTTTCCTCTCATATAATGTTTTTTTTAATAAAAATTATAATTAATAAATTATAAGTATTTGAAAATGATCAGTTACTTTTCAATCACCCGATATATATATATATATATATATATATATATATATATATATATATATATATAAAAGAACGATATTATTCGAGATTATTTGAAAACACGTCCTGTGGCTGACCTACAGAGTGTCTGGGCGTTATAAAATCTGATGCAATCAGGGATGACGCAATATTTTTCAAGGCTAAATAAATTTATTTATACATGCCGAAAATAGATTTATATTGATACACACCACCACAAATGACCTAATCTGAAGAAAAAATAGAAATCGATTACACCCTGTCACTCCAGTGGGTCTAAAACTGACTGTATGGTGGAAGAAAGGAAAGTTGTTTCAGTTCATTCGCACAAGAGTGTACCAAGAGAGATAGAGATAACTTGAGCAACATATATATATATTTACTCACTTCACCCCGAGCAAGGCAGAAATGCCACTGATGTGCAGGGGGCTACATAACTGTAAAAAGATTAATTAGAAAAGAGTGAGGAGTACAAACTAGTTAGAAAGAAGCAATAGAAAACTGAGAAAACAGGTGCGATGACAGATACATAGGTGGAGAGAAAGGGAAGGTTCTACGGGGGTGGGGAGAGAGCTAGAGTCCAGTGGTTAGTAGATGAGTATTGACTTTGCATTTAAATTTCTGGAGGTTGTAGCCGTCAGGAAAGCAAGAATATGGGAGCGAGTTCCACAGGCGGGAAGTGCGAGAGAAGAAGCTGCAGGAGTAGAATTGTCGTCTGCATTTGGCTAACCTGACTGTGAATGGGTGGGACCCAGATGCCAGTCTGGTTGCACGAGTAAACACCTGTTGAGGAGGCACCAGTAGAGAGAGAGAGAGAGAGAGAGAGAGAGAGAGAGAGAGAGATGTGTGTGCATGTTTGTGTGTGTGTGTGTGTGTGTGTGTGTGTGTGTGTATTTAGGCAGCAAATTTTCTTTTAGACATGTCAGGTTAAATAAATTGCAATTAGTGTGTCTGCTTATTTCTAATAAAATCTGTTCATACTCATTGATAATCTTCTGCGTATTATAATTGGAAGATGTAAGAAATGAGCTGTAACTTTGACAGATGATTTTATTATTCATTTCTCGATGTCCCCAAGTACTTTCAATCTTCTTCCGAGATCATCTTCAGGAGTGTGAGTTGTGGTAACAAAAAATAACGGCAAAACTGTGTTGCTAAAAATTACTGTAAATTTTCTTGTTGTTTCAAATATAACGGTTTACATATTGCTTCGCGTTCATTAGAACGTGAAAAATTTAAAAAAAGTATAATGATCAATAAATGATCAATGATCAATAACACAACTATTCTACACTAAAAAACAACAAAACAAACTAAAGATTCTCGAGGCTAAATATTCATTAAAAAAATTAAGCCGTCAATTAATAGAATCAGCTATGAATACTGTAGTCAGTCAGTTAAGTCCCACACGTGATACACGCTTGGGCGATCATGTCTCGAAAGAGACATGACTGACTGGGCAGAAGATTATCTCGCAGTAGTTTGCCATTGCTTTCTGCGGTAGACTGGTTGCCGACCAAGGCTATAGAACCCAATCTGTCCTGCTATTTGACTCATAGCTAGAGGGGAAAGAAATGTATTATATTATTATGTAGTAATTAGTGGGGGATCGGTTTCCTATTGTTATGAAGTAATAAACTGATCCCCCCACTTTATGACCAGAAGAAGCCTTAATCATTATTCCAACTATTATATTCAGTCAGTCAGTTAAGTGCCATACGTGACACACGCATGGGCGATCATATCTCGAAAGAGACATGACTGGGCAGAAGATTATCCCGCAGTCGGTTGCCATTGCTTTCTGAGGTAGACTGGTTGCCAGCTAAGGCTATAGAACCCAATCTGTCCTGTTATTTGACTTATAGCTAGAGGGGGGAAGAGATGTATTATATTATTACGTAGTAATTAGTGGGGATCAGTTTATTACTTCATAACAATAGAAAACCGATCCCCAACTTTATGACCAGTAGAAGCCTTAATCATGATTCAAACAATTAAATTCAGTCAGTCAGTTAAGTGCCATACGTGATACACGCTTGGGCGATCATGTCTCGAAAGAGACATGACTGACTGGGCAGAAGATTATCCCGCAGTAGGTTGCCATTGCTTTCTGCGGTAGACTGGTTGCCGACCAAAGCTACAGAACCCAATCTGTCCTGTTATTTAACCCATAACTGGAAGGAAGAGACGGATTAATACCTTTCCCAAGGGCATATGCGAGTAAGTGAATGCAATGAATTCGGCTGGAATTCGAACTCGGCTCCCCGATTTCTCGTTCCGAGCCGATATCCAACGCACCACAACGCACATCCGAATACTGTAGTAATGTTCTAAAATGTTGATAAAAAGAACAGTTTTTTCATGCTTTAAGGTGTATGACCATGATATTAAAACATATACAAAAAAAAATCCATTTTGGATAATGTTCACGTTCTACAATAATTTTCACGTTTTACAATAATTTTTGGCAACACATTTTTGCGGTAATTTTTGTTACCACAAATCACACCCCTGAAGATGATCTCGGAAGGAGACTGAAAGTACTTGAAAACATCGAAAAATGAAAAATAAAATCGTCTGTCAAAATTACAACTTATTTCTTCCATCTTTCAATTATAATACGCGAAAGATTATCCGTGAGTATGGACGGATTTTATTAAAAATAAGCAGAAACAATGTTTGCAATTTATTTAATCTAACATACACACACACAAACATATTGGGCGTGTATAATGATAATATACACGCTAAAAAGTCTGCCTCACTCTACCGAGCGCCCATAGCCCAGAGGTAGAATCGCCGATTGACACCAATTCGGTCGGGTTTCAACCCTGGGTAAAAAGAAATCGGCGGTCTATTCGTACTGATGAGCTGTGATACAGTGAAACAGATCTGTCTGCGGCTGGCTATATATATATATATATATATATATATATATATATATGAGAAAGAGATAGTTAAAACAAGAGAGAGGGAGAGATACGAACAGAGCCGGGTAGGTACACAGAAAGTTTGATATAAAGAGAGCACAATAGATAAATGCACAAGGATAATATCAGTCAGGTGCCACACGTGAAACACGCTTGGGCGATCATGTCTCGAAAGAGACATGACTGACTGGGAAGAAGATTATCCCGCAATAGGTTGCCATTGCTTTCTGTGGTAGACTGGTTGCTAACCAAGGTTATAGAACCCAATCTGTCCTGTTATTTAACCCATAACTGGAAGGAATAAACGGATTAATACCTTTCCCAAGGGTATTTGCGTGAAGTAAGTGAATGCAATGAATTCAACTGGAATTCGAACTTGGCTCCCCGATTTCTCGTTCCGAGCCGATATCCACTGCACTACAACGAGTTAATATGGATAGACAGATAGGTCGTTGTGTAATAAGATCATTTAGGTAAAAAGGGGCTCTAGGTTTAATGCCACGATCTTGGAAAAAAATATTAAAAAAAAAACAAAACAGAAATAAACAAGAAAAAAGAATAAATAAAAAGGAAAAACAATACACCCACCCACGCAAACAAATGAACTTGGTCTATACATTAAGTATACGAAATCTTATCTATCATGTTATAAACCCTCCCCATAAAAACATATTTGCGCGCACGCATATCCAAGTGATGTGATAAAGACCGAAAAATGTATTAACAACGTTAAAAACATTAATTTAAAACAGTGATAGAAATAGAGCAATGAATATCTAATCTAAACTTATTTATAAATGAAACTTTGTCTGGGTGTGTGTGTGTATCCGTTACCTATCGACTCCGAAACTGCTGAACCGATTTTCTTGAACATTTACACAGTTATACTCTAAGCGTCTGCGAGTGTTCTTAGCTAGGTTTTGTGTCGAGGTACCCCCGGTAAATATCGAAAATCGATAATCGAAAAAATCGGGTTATAGAAGGAGTGGTCTGATTTTAATCAGATTTGATACACTCATAGACAAAGACATAAGAAACGATATTCAGAAGTTTCAAGGTTGCAGTTCTTACAATAGTGCAGAAAATCGATAATATATATATATATATATATATATATATATATATATATATATATATAAAGGCAAGATGTTTGTGTGTGTGTGTCTGTTTATCTGTCTGTATGTCTTTTGTACAAATCCACATTTTTTATCCAATTCTCACCAACCTTCACACAAATATTCTTTAGGCTGTGTCTGAGCTCCAGGACCATGGATTAACTTTAAAGCTTTCATTACACCCAAGCAACGCCGGGCTATACTGCTAGTTTATTATAAGTTATAGTTTAGAACATGTACAAATTATAATTTACTACAAAAGTGTGCATTTTGTTTCGTTTGTTCTTTCGATGTCGAAACAAAATGTACATTTTTGTAGTAAATTATAATTTGTTCATGTTCTAAACTATAATTTATAATATATATATATATATACGCAAACACATACTCACACAAACATGCCGAAAAAAATAATCATTGTCAGCTTCGTATGCGCGCGTACACGCACACACATGCCGAAACACTCGTTTTCAGACTCTCTCACACACACGCACGTGTCTAAATTCACTCATTGTCACACAGACACACAGATGCAAAGATTTTTAGTTTTTCCCTCGCCCCTCAGAGTGGCTACGTAGCTGGATGACAATTGAACAAAACCCACCGATAACAGAACAATAACAACAATAAACATTTTTGCTTCAACACCATCTTCTCACCTGCCACCAGTCTTTTATCCTTACTATTTACCATTTTTCACAACCAACACAGGACTGGAACCTCTTTGACAAAATGAAGTCTGACAGTCCTGAATCATTGGTTTAAATTCTAAAGCGCGTGTACGCGCGCGCGACGAATGAGAGCGAGTGTGTGTGTGTGTGTGAGAGAGAGAGCAGTCTTCCGTTTTTGCTGATCGCCTCGCACAACTGCTATCGCGTCTTCTTAGAAGAACTCACGGTCCACAGTCGGTGAAACTATCTACGGATGCTTATTTCTTACCTATTCTACTGACTACTGTTTGGATATATGCATCATTCGGATTTAAAGAAAAAATAAAAATAAAATAGAAAAAAAATTCAAATAACGAGAGAAAAATATGCAGAAGGCATATAAATTTTGGCAGAAATAAAAATAAAAACAAAACAAAACAAAAAAACAAAACAAAAAAACGAATTCAGAAAAGAAAAAAAAATATCCATCGTTACCACAAAACATTTTTCTTTCTTACATTTAGATTCCAATCTAAATAACTTAAAAGCTTATTGCACATCTCGTTACAAATCCGGATGCTGTTCAAGTGATTTATATCCATTTTACAAAACAAATGAACAATAAAACATCAAAAGTCACCTAAACAAAGTGAATTTCATCTGTTCACTTAATCTGATATATGCATTCATCATTAAAAAGTTCGTTTATTTTGTTAATGAATAAGAATTTAACCTTTTTTCATCGTTTGAAGAAATGCAATTGTTACATAAAATAAAAACAAGGCCAGTAGTATATCTGGATTAAACTAGATGACTTAAAATTCACAGAGAAACTACTGATCTAAAAACAGTAATAGTATTTTTGACAAAGATAAATCAGTCACTTAAGTGCTAGACGCGTTACACGCTTGGGTGATCATGTCTCGAAAGAATCATGAGTGACTGGGCAGAAATTTTTTCCGCGGTAGGTTGCCATTACTTTCTGCGGTAGACTGGTTGCCCAACCAAAGCTATAGAATCCAATCTGTTTAACCCATAGTTGGAGGGAGAAGCGATGGATTAATACCTTTTCCAAGAGTATTTGCGCGTAAGTGAATGCAACGAATTCAACTGGAATTCGAACTCGGCTCTCCAAATTCTCGTCCCGAGACGTTATCCGCTGCATCACAATGCACAATAAGAACGGACAGAAGTTAAACATTCCTTGAAGCAAAAATACGTATCCCATATATATATATATAAGTTTAGGTTAAGAATTTGGGATAAATAACGAAAAAAGGTTCTGAAAAGAAAAAAAAAACAAAGATACAAGGAAACAAAAAAAAAACAGAAAATAAATATAAAAGAAAGAAAAGAAAAAAACATAAAAGAAAGAACTTGAAAGAAATAAAGCAAGAAGGAAAGCAAAAACATACAAATGAGGAAAGAAGGAAAGAAAGAAAGCTAAAGAAAAAAGACAGAAAAAAAGGAAAGTAAGAAAAAGAAAAAGAAAAAAGAAAAGAAAAAAAGAAAAGTAAGAAAAAAATGCTCACAAAATTTTAGATTATGTCCATTCTTTTGCAAGGAATTATTTTGTCATCTTTGTAAATTATTAGTAACTTTTTTTCCACTATACCGCTTCTAATTCTTCACCTACGAACTTTCTATCATTCCAACGAATTGAAGCACACCATCTACCTATCCACCCACAAACAGGTGGTTCGTCAAGTCTACATAAAGTCTTCTGCAAGGAATTTATAATATTTTTCGTGTTTCCTGTTAATCCCTTATTCTTTTCTCTTTGGCCCCTTAAAAAAAAAAAAAAAAAAAAAAAAAAGAAAAAAAAATAGAAAAGAAAAAAAAAAGGAAATTCTCTCTTCAACTTGTATATACTGTCTACACACACACATACACACACACGTTTTTGTGAGATTTGTCGATTCAAAAGAAAGGAAAAATATAAACAATTAGGAATATGCAAGAGTTTTTATTAATGAGTTTTCTAAATCAGCAAACAAAATAAAACTGAATTGGAAACTTAAGCTTAACAATAAGAAGACCATTGTGTAAATTAGACAAACTGTCACGAATTATTTCAAAAGAAAGCAACTTTGTTTTTCACTCGTATATAAAATATAAGGAACTATTTTTCGTGTTTAAGTGAAACGGTCATTTAGCTTATCTACAGTGATAAGCATTGGACATTTAAAGAAACCAAGAGTTTTAACAACCACAGCGCATACCGCACATTTAGAATAAAAAACAAAACTTAATATTATCAAATTCAAAATGTAGTCAATATGAATATACACAGTAGAACTTTAAAAATTAGAAATAAAAGGTCATACAAAATAAAACAAACTATAAAATAACAGTGAACACTTTTCTTTTTTAATTTCAAAACCAGGGCCGCGAAGTACCGGATTTTTCTTTTCTCATTCTTTTTCTTACTACTAATATTACAACAACAGTTTGGGTGTATACGACTAACTAGGCTTGCTTGCACTTCTACAACTTGGAGTGTTTTGATTTTCATTCAAGGTAAATCTAGCGCGTGGCATTAAGTCTTGTGGAAATAGCCAAGTTCTTCAACGTGAAATCATTGTTTTTCGCGAGCGATGCTTAGGCCGTTCAGTGTTAGAGAGCCTTGACAAGAGTTCAATCCTAGTACTGTTCTTTCCTGCTTTAAAACGTCTTTTTTTTTTTTCGTAGGTTACACCTAATACTTCATTTATGATAAAAACTCAGTTTGGACTAAAAGGACGAGTTACTATTTTGTTTTTAATTAACCATACCAATGAAGTAAGGTTTTTAAAAAGAAGTTGAAGAAAAGAAAAACCCTCCCGCCAAAAGCATCAAAAACACAAAACTAAAAGTGAATTACATTAAAAAATATTACATTATTTGAACAATCTGAAATTACATGACATTAATAATACGATTACGCTTTATTTTTTATTCGAACTATTATTAACAGCGGATCCTCTTCTGTGTTAAAAAAAGGAAAAGAAAGGAACAAAATAAAGAAAAAGAAAAAAGAAAGGATCAAATATGGATCTAGAAAAATTTATTCACATTTCTTTTCTTGTAATTCCAGGCTTTCTCAATACCTCCTCATTCTGAATAATCTTCTAGTTTTTATTTTGTTACGAATGTACTTTTTACACTTTTTACACTTAATATTTTTAATGAATAGATTAAGATTACAAAAAGTTTAAAAAGACAAAAAACAAAACAAAAACGACGAGAAAAAAACAAAAACAAAAACAAAAACAAAAAAACAAAACAAAAAACAAAAAAAATTACACAATGTTTTATAAGCAACTTACTATTGCTTCCTCAGATAGTCTATTTTTCCCATCAGGAATTAGTATTCAAGTTTCTGAAATTTTTCACACTTTGACAGCAAAGAAAGATTTCAATTAAAAACCAGCAAAATTGGCAGAATACTTAAATACAGCAAAAAATTACGTATTTTCCGTTTCTTCTAGTTTTGAAGACACTGACGTCAGTAGTGTTGTTGTTTGATATTTAGGCAAATGCAAGTAGAATTTCCGATAAAAAAGAAATCGTGTATTTCGCGAACTTGATTGTGTTACACATGCTTTTAAAACCTCAGTAAACAGGTTCATACTGTAGTGTCACGTTTTGTAAACTTCTATTTTGTAATCATATTTATTGTATATCTCATCATTTTATCAGACACAATATGTATATTCTTTCCCAACACAAAGTTTCCCCACCGACTGAAATTCTGGCTCTCGTTTGAGAATCATTTCACAAGAGATTTACTATCTTTACTAACTTGGCCTTGTTACAGACAATAATAAAAATAGGATAATTTTTTGACTACATCAGCAAAATTAATTAGACGAAATTGTTTTTGTTTTTTTTACCGCCACCAGTTTTAAATTCAAATTTTAAGAAATCCTCTTTCAACCGTTTTTTTTTATTTTTAAAGCGGTGGTTAGGAAACAAGTCAGTTCTAATTATTCACTGAGTGCTTTGTAACTCTAGCCTTGTGTCAGACTATGCTAAGCATAAAGTTGGATGTTATTGCACTGAAAAATTAGCAAATAAGAAAAGAAAAAAGAAGAAAAAAGAAAAAGAAAAAAGTAAAAGTAAAAAAAAAGAAGAAAGAAGAAAAAAAAAGAAAAAAAAGAGGAAAGAAGAAAAAAAAAGAAAAAAAGAGGAAAGAAGAAAAAAAAAAGAAAAAGAAGAAGAAAAAAGACCAGCATAAAGACCAGAAAAAAAAATTATAGTGAGCTCTTCTAGCAATCAATTCAATTAGCAGCAAGTTCAATCCTCTCCGGGTACACTTCAAACTGCAACACTGCACTAGATTCAACTAAACTTAGTGCATTATAAGTAATCATTAAAATAAAAATCACAAAAAAAAAAAACTCCCACAAAAAGAAATCAATCGACCTATTATTAAGTGGCCAGTGAATTCGCGTTACTCTTAAACAGAAAGTGAGTTCGATCTTTTTTGACTACTTGCCAACTTTTGCTTTCAATAAACTGTACTATCAATATAAATGAACATATATAAATATTTCAGATTATTATACATTTGCATGTTAATACTGGAAGCCTGGTATTTATCGCAGGAGATCAAGTGACAGTATTTTCGCTGAACACAGTAACGCCATGATCTACAGATGCCAATCGTTCCCAAAGATACAGTACGTAATTTTATTATCATACTTTATTAGAAACTAAGTAATAGAAAATTTCTTCAAAACTCAAGTACATTCCAAAATATTGTCATAGATTCTAAGGTCAGGAGAGTTTATATCTGTTGTGGAGTAGTTTTCGCACTGAAGGTTATAATCGTGCTATGTCGGTTGCTAATCGACTTAATTTACCTAAAATGTTAGGAACTTGGTAATCTTCCACTGAAAGCTGACTCCTTAGTATTCGGCCAACTGCTGACTAATATCAACTGCCTAGTAGTTTTACTCCAGTAGAACTTCCCAAGAACTCCTCAGAGCTTCTCCCATTAACTTCCTGTTAACTCTTATTAATATAGGAGGGAGAGTTCATTATCTGAGGAATAGGTGTGTTTCCCCATAACAACATCATTAATTTTTTTTTATTAAATCACCTTCAGTGATTTTTTTGGCACAGTTTCAAGTTATTATGACCCAGTATCAATGTAAGAAATTAATAATATAAGGTCATCTAAAATTAGTAAATTATCATTAGTAACCTACTATTACGACAGAATCATTTACGCTGGTGCTACTTGAACGGTAGAAATAAACGGACAGTCATTTTTAGTTGCGTCCAGCCTATCAAATGAACACTATCAACGATAATTCGTAATATTGAAGAACATCTGCAAGACTTAGATAATAAAAGTTACAGTAATAATAAATGTTTTATCATAATATCGCAATAATAA
Organism: Ascarosepion bandense; assembly: GCA_037127315.1. Taxonomy (NCBI): domain Eukaryota; kingdom Metazoa; phylum Mollusca; class Cephalopoda; order Sepiida; family Sepiidae; genus Ascarosepion; species Ascarosepion bandense. The sequence goes on from JBBBDQ010002372.1 coordinate 48,317, forward strand.
ACGGTTAGTGATAACATGGAGAATTTTAATATCGTCTTTATTACATAACGAGGAATTCAATACAAAAACGCGTGTATCTATTATGAAATTTAGATGAACAACATTAATTAATACTTAAATAATGTTTTAATTACAAATACAGCAACTGTTACTACTACTACTACTACAAAAGTCGATAAACCCCCCGATAATTGTCCTTATGGACAATGTATCCGTATTAGGATTAAGTCCATCGGTCTCACTTAAAAGGTATTCCCATAAAGATTTATCGTTCCTACGGTTAATAACAGTATTATTTTTTTAATAATACCTGTATATATTCGTGGTCAATACCATTCTTTTTAAAGATATTACCACAAAACCATTCGTTTCTTAAAAAAAAAAAAAAAAAAAACAAGAAAAGGAGATCGAAAATTTTGCGGCATTTATATATATATATATAAGTAACGTATAAAAAAAAAACAAAAAAAAACTGTTGAAACCACATTCTCATTAATTACTTTGCCGGCATAGGCAGTATCTGAAATAACTTGTCCTACTCGTTGCCGACCTCGACAAGAGCCAGTCTTTAATAAGATAAAGAATGTGAAGCGTCACTGATAGACAAAAAAGAAAAATAAAAGAAAAAAAAAAGAAAGAAAAATTTGAAATAAAAAGCTATCGGAAAGAATTACAGTTAATTATTTCACTTATTTACAAAGACGAAAGTTTTAATTCATATTTTCACTTCATTTATTTATTTTATCAATGGACCACTTACAAAATCTACTTTTCATTTTAAGTCTGTTTTCCGTCAAAAACTAAAAAAACGAAACAGACAGACAGACAGATAGAGAGAGAGAGAGAGAAAGAAGAAAAAAAAGAAGATAAAAAGTGCAAAGCACACAAAAAAGACAGCAAGCAAAAAATCAAAGACAAAAACCTTTAGAAAAAAAAAACTAACAAAGAAAGCAACTAAAAAAGGAGAAAACAAAGAGAGAGAGAGAGAGAGAGAGAGAGAACAAATAGAAAAAAAACCCAGAGCGAGAGAAAAAGAAAGATAAAAAAGAGAGGAAAAACAGCAAGCAAAAATAAAAAAATAAATCGAGCAAAAAAACCAAAGACAAAAACCTAAAAAAAGAGAAAAAAAATAAAGAAAGAAAAAGAGAGAAGAAAGAAAAAGAAAAAGAAAAGAAAGAAAAAGAGAGAAACAAAAACAAAGAGAGAAAGAAAAAGAGAAAAAAGAAAAAAAAAAAGAAAATAAAAACCAAGGAATATATAACTAAAAACTAAAGAAAGAAAAGCTAATCCAACAGTTTATTTTCTGCTGTTTCAGATGTAGAAGATAGGCTCCACTTCTTACGGAATTCTTACAAATCTTACAACTTCATAAATAAAAGTCTCTCTCAGTCACCGTTAAAAAAAATGCATACTTCCTAATCATCGTCGTCACCTGAACATATACAATTAGAACAACAACGTTGCCTCCCACGACCATCAAAACAATTACACGACGAAAAACTGAAGACAGTTTGACGGTGACTCAAGATAACCTCACTTGATTGCAACGACACACCCAACTGCGAGTCAGTAAAGGGGCGAGCAGTAAAACCGACACGATGGTCGACGCACTGTCTGCGCTGACAATTAATGGGTCTCTGGCCAGTACGGCGCTCAACTTCACAGATGGTTCCAGATTAGGAGTTGAGGAAGGCGATGAGCCCGACCACGAGGCTCACAGCTTGGACAGAAGCACGGAGCGTATCGTTGTGCCGATACTGTTCGGCTTTGCATTCATTGTCGGCATTGTTGGAAACGGTACACTCATCTATACTGTTCTGCGTAACCGTAAGATGAGAGTGGTGCCCAACATTTATATTGTCAGTCTGTCATGTGGTGATTTCTTGCTTATTCTTATTACAGTACCTTTTAATGCTCTTATTTATATTCTACCCGAGTGGCCCTTCGGCGAAATTATGTGTAAGGTCAACGAATACCTGCAGACAGTCTCCCTCGGAGTTTCTGTGTTCATGTTGACCGCTCTCAGCGCTGACCGGCACATTGCTATTGTGGACCCAATAGCTAAGCACAAGTCAAGACCCATTGTTCGTGCCGTCACAACCGCCGGCTGCCTTTGGCTAGTCGCACTTCTACTGGCTACACCGGATTTAAGTTCGTCAACTGTGATACAGTTTTCACCTAATATCACACTGGGTTCCTACAAAGTGTGCATTTTATACCCAACATCTGATTTTGGAGGTTACCTACCGCCATGGTATTCCCAATTGATGGTCATGCTTAAATTTCTTGTCTTTTTTCTCATTCCATTGTTCATTATCGGAGCATTTTACATCCTGATGGCGAGGATCCTGATCCTAAGCGCGAAACAGATACCAGGGGATTCGAACGGGAGAGCCGCTTATCAAAAGCAGATCGAGGCTCGTCTCAAAGTTGCACGTGCGGTCCTCTCGTTCGTCATACTCTTCGTCATTTGTTGGCTACCCCGTCACATCTACCTGCTATGCTACTATTTTTACGACGGTGAATTCAACCAGTTCTGGCACATCTTTAAAGTAACCAGCTTCTGTCTGGCGTTCATCAATTCGTGTGTTAACCCCTTCGCTCTTTACTTCCTTAGCAACCAGTTTCGGAAATATTATAATCGTTACTTGTTCTGTTGCTGTACGAGTAAACCTTACGATGCCCTTCCTGGACCCGGATCTTCGGTAATGTATAATTTTCAGAGTACAGTCAGACGGCCCAGTTCGAGTGTTACTTACGTTCAGAACCAGACCACTTGTTGAGTGCATCTGAAAACGTATACATTACTAACCACAGACCCTCAGGCTAGTAAAAAAAATTTGGAATGAAAAGACTTATCTCTTATTTCTATGGAGCTCAACCTCTCTGTGAATGAGTGAGTGAGTGAGTGAGTGAGTGAGAGAGAGAGATTAACTTAACGCGCAGGACGTGAAAAACCTGCAGAAACCGCTCCGTCACATAAAAACCTCACTTGTAAACTGAACAGAATTTACAAAACAAGCCAGGCACTGTACAGTACAGCTTAGTTTGTCTAATCTGCAATAAGCATTGCACGTTACTTGCTGGCTTTCAATGACATTGTCGTTCTCATGAGAACCTAAAACACATTGATCAAACTCGTCAGAGATAGTCAAGCACGTTCAACGAGGAAACAGCTGTAACACACACACACATATATATATATATATATATATATATATAGTGTTACTCCTGCCTTGCAACAAAATAAAGGAAAATGGCCCCTTCTCGAAAAAATAAATATATAAAAAGTTCATAGGCCGCCGGAAAGAAAAAAAATGTTTAAAAACCCATTTAAAACTTAATACGACAAAATTGCTCAACAATCAAGTAATGTTCCTTAACAAACCAGCATAAAACAGAGTGATCATCCAACCCCAAAATGTCAGAAATGCAGAACACAGGATGATTCAGAAAAAAGGTCAGTAATCGCATGTTTTCTTGATGCGATGGACAAGTAATATTTTTGTGATAATTTTTATTAAGTTATTCTAGCGTTTTTACAATTCATGTACTCAAAAAAAAAAAAAAAAAAAAAAAAAAAAAAAAAAACTCGGAAAATATTCCTGTTCGTCGTATTCAATGAAACATGTATAAAAGAAGGATTGCTGCCAAAATACCCCACCACACCAAATCCAAAAATAATCTTCATCCTGACTTTCACGCGATGTGGTGGTCAATTTTCTTTTTCGTTCTTTAGACATCATTAAACTTGAACCCACGCTGAAATTTCTGTCTTACATTAAAGGATTGAATTACATGTCCGGTATTAATTGAAATGTTCGGATAATATGGACAGTATTACCTTTGCTACTAACCTTTGTGAGCAATCTGTACTGGAAAACAAAAAAGAAACTTCGAAGACGATGAAAACTATTCTCTTGGTCAGATTCCTAAAACTTTTGGCCGGCGCCTTGTGTTTCTACTCTGTTTCAGGATTTAAATTTTTTTGTTTTGAAATTTTCTGTTTAAAGATTTCGAGCACTTGTTTTTTGTATAGTTCAGGTAGGTTTCTTGTTTTTATTCTTTTTAGATATTGGCTTCTCGAATCGGTAATTTTTTTTCTTTTTTTTTTTTTTTTTTTTTACAAAGAGATGTGTTAAATATAGACCGACTATTATAATCTCTCGTAAAAGCGTTTAAATTTCAAGTCATAACTAATTCTGGATTCTTGAAACAAATGTTTCACGAGAACGCGACCGTGATACATAAATATCAGGTAATCGTTAAAATGACATTTGTATCAAGAAGTATCATTTGTATCAAGAAGTTTGTCAAGACACAGAATTTTAAAAGTTTCTCCGAAAGATTTTAAGTAATGATCTATTATCTGACTTTACAGTTTGTTCTATCCACGACACTGAGCGAGATTATTAAAATTAAAAAAATGTATTTATTGCAATATTTATTTATTTTGCATATATATATATATATATGACACACAAGGTTGTCACATAAAATGACGCACTTTATTGGAAATGAATGAAGCGCTTATGAAATGTTAAGTAACTAATTTATATAGTTGAAATAGGCACCATGTTAATGAATGACTGTTCTGACATGCCTCTAAATCTCTAAATTCTTGATCTAATCTTTAAAAAATCTCATCTTTTGATATGATAAACTGCTCAAATGCTTCGAGTACCTCTTCCTTGTTTGAGAATGTTTTATTGCATATGAAAAGCTCAAAATCGTTAAATAATAATCAGTAGGAATAATATGGAGGATGAGGCAAGATTTTAGTAAGATTGCTCAACATTGTTCATTGGACTTAGGAGTAACAATATATTAAAAGAAAAACAGTCAGGAGGTAAAAGTCATTTTTTTATCTAATAAGTAGGTTACTTAGACGACTGGATTAAAAACCAACAAAAACGTCAATTCATATGTGACAACCTTATATATATATAATATTTATTTAGAATTCATAACATAAATATGTTATAATATCATTACAAAAGTAGCCATTTTGTTTCATAAGAAACGGATAGTGTCGAAACAAAATGGCTACTTTTGTAATGATATTATAACATATTTATGTTATAAATTTTAAATAAATATTATTAGCTCTACTTTGTATTGAGCACTTTTTAAAGAATAGTGCTTCTTTGGATACGGAATATTATTCCATCCATACCTACCATATATATATTATATATATATATATATATATATATATATATATATAAACAGAGAAATTCTAGACAAAGGTTTTGAACTTTTTCAAAGAAAAATGAAATCGATAATTTTTGTTTTTGTTTTATAAATGTTTTGGTAGAGTGAATTAAAGATTCATGTCAAACATCCGGCGAGATCCGGGAGACGCTGTGTAATGTAACAGCTAAACAAAGAGACCAATATACTCATATTTTCTCGAACTGTTAGAACACATATTGTCTCTTTATTAAATATGATTTTCGAAAGTTGATAATAATAAAAAGAAATCAAAACAAATTCAACGTTTCTCTTATGATTATCATGACACACCGTAAATGGTACTGTACAAGTTAATCTGGCGTAAAAGTTGACTTAGTTCAAAATTATTAGTTATGCCTACACCTACTGTATACGTTAACCCCCTACCCATGAAACAAAATACTTTTTAGGCTAGAAAGCTCGACTTGTACGCTGCAATTTACGATATATATATACACTACCAGCCATAATTATCAGGCCACCCCAGTATTTAAAAAAAGATTTCATAAATTTTTTTTATAATTAATACTGCACAATATTATGTGCATCAAATGAATTTATAAATATTTAATAATTACCTATATTGCAGTTTCATCAACGAAAGAATGAAGAAAATTTAGGGCGATTCGGACGAGTTTATCTTTGCTTTCTTGCATTGTAAAGTTTTGCAAAGTAATAATAACAAAAGAACAAATCCATTTTCATTTAGAATTATTCATTTGGCAATAAATACTGAAAATAGTATGAAATACATCATTTCTTTTAAAAAACTGGGGTGGCCTAATAATTATGGCCGGTAGTATATATATATACTCCTGATGAGACCTATATGGTTAAAACCTGGTGAACATTTTGTTCTTTAAAATATTGTTGTATATTCAGTTTTTTGGGTTGTGCTTTGACCACTTTTTTTAATACACGTCTACTGGTCTAACCAATATCTCTTTTACTATTGACAAAGACACACACACACACACACATATATATATTGATGCATGTTTCATTAGGTAATATAGACAAGTTTTGTCAATTTATTTTATGTAAATTTTTTTATTATCGTCTGATAAACTTAATAGCATTATCGTTGAAAGAAGAAAAAAGTAACAATATTGACATGTTTTTTTTATTTAGTTCTTTCTGAGCTTTCGGTTTACATCAGCCATTATCAAAGATGACAATTGTATTGGGTGTATTAAGCAGTTCGCAGACGAATGACAGTAGGAGTCGTCTATTTTGTCTGCATGGAAGATTGGCGAACACGTGTGTGCGTGCTGGAAGCGAAAATCGCACTACAGCTTGTGGCGTCTCACATGACCACGTGAGAGTAGAGGCGAGAAGTATTAAGTACGGAAAGCTATTGGGATAACCAATCGCTTCTGTTATATATATATATATATATATATATATATAAAACATACTGCACACCTAAATTTAACGGCACTTTGTTATTAAAAGAACGTTGTTTGCGTATCAGAAAACAAATATTTTAAAATCCAGAAACAATTATTCAATTATTAAATAAGGGTTTGAAGTGTTAAAATGTACTTTCCTGTATATTTCATTGTACCTAAACGTACAGAAAATTGAGATATTTTATATTTAAATTTTATATTTAAAAGTGAAAAATTAATTGCTTACGATGACCTCACGTCATGGACCCGAGGAAAATAAAAAGTGTTACAGATTCTTGAAGCTCTAATCCTAAAAGAATAGAATCGAAACCGTAATAAATTCGGTTTTAGAATTACAGTTTTAAATGCATTTGTCGGCAGATAGATACATTCAGACCCGTAAAGAATATCACTTGACGTTCTCTTTTAGTAAAACACGCTAAACGTTTTAAAAATGTTTCAGAAACTGAAAAACGAAAGGTAAAACTGAAAAAAAAAAAAAAAAAAATTGCCCAGTTTTCCTTGATCTTGATAATTGCTGAAAAAGGCGAGTTTTTACAACCATAGTTAAACTCATTGTAACTAGACATGTGCATGTGTTCTTTTAATTAAAGAAATGGTTAAAAAATATCTCTCGATTGTTATCAAGATACCTTAGACCTACCGAAAGATTATACTGTTATTTTGTTATATATTTGAAGTTTATAAACATGAGACTATTTTCTTAAAACAGCCATTATTCTTTCAGGAAAATATGAGTAGAAACGACAGACATTTTGTGTCGTTTAATCTTAATGATCTACTTTCCAAAATAATCCTTTTCAGACAAAGAGGAAATTTGCCAGAAGTTCATTTTGGAAGTAAAGTACAAGAAATGTTTCCCAAGCTTTCATAATCGACAAAAAATGACTGATTTGTATTATGATACACTAGCAGTATAGCCCGGCGTTGCTCAGGTGTAATGAAAGCTTTAAAACTAATCCATGGTCCTGGAGCTCAGACTCAGCTTAAAGAATATTTGTGTGAAGTTTGGATCAAAATTGTGGATTTGTATAAAGGACATACAGACAGAAACAGACACACACACACAAACATCTTGCCTTTTAAATATATATTATCGATTTTCTGCACTATTGTAAGAACTGCAACCTTGAAACTTCTGAATATCGTTTCTTATGTCTTTGTCTATTAGTGTATCAAATCTGATTAAAATCGAACCACTCCTTCTATAACTCGATTTTTTCGATTATCGATTTTCGATATTTATCTGGGGTAGCTCGACACAAAACTTAGCTTAGAACACTCGCAGATGCTGATAGTACAACTGTGTAAATTTTCAAGAAAATCAGTTCAGCGGTTTCGGAGTCTATAGGTAAAGGACACACACAGAGACAAAGTTCCATTTATAAATAAGTTTATATATATATATGTGTGTGTGTGTGTGTGTGTGTGTGTATTTGGGCAACAATCTCTTTATACAGGTTTCATTAAAAATGACAAGCAAGATATTATCATTCAATTTTTATATAATGTTTCATGTGCTCTTCTGATTTTTTCTTTTCGGAACTCAATTTATATAAGAATTGACCAAAGGTTTTGTATTTTCGAGCGCTTTCGGTTATACCATTAAATTAGCCATTATCAAGAATGAATTTTATTTTCCTTGTAAATAAATGTTTAATCCTTATGTATATACAATCATGTGTATGTTAAGTTCTGAACACGATAAGCACATTGTTACCGTGTTCATAATTGATGTTATTTTACTGTTTATATATATATATATATAGATATATATTGATTGTTTAATTACTTAGTTTTTGGTCATAATAAGATTAGACCAGTGCACATTTGTATTAAAAAGTCTTCAATAAAATTATATTGTAGAACATTTGAATATTTTCCATTTTAAACGCGTTATTAAGCGATCTAGGTTTCTACCATGAGCGGTGTCTTCAGACGATTTGCAATAACTGATTTTAACGTTTAAAGTTTTTTTTTAAGAACGCTTACGTAACGGAGAATTTTTGAACGCGCAATTTTTTAAATTACAAGAAATTATGACGTTTTCGTCCATGGTTGTATGAATCTAATAAGTATTTTTTTTAGTATGGTTACACTCATTCATAATTTCTAGTGCAACCATACTAAGAATATAACTATTAGGTTCATACAACCATGGATTAAAACGTTATAATTTCTTGTAATTTTAAAAACTGCGCGTTCAAAAATTCCCCGTTAAGTGAGTGTTCTTAAAAAAACGGTAAACGGTAAAATCAGTTATTGCAAATCGCCCGAAGACACCACTTATGGTAGAAACCTAGGTCGCGTAATATTTTGTTTACAAATGAAATATATATATATATATATATATATATATATATATATATATATATAGTACTGTGCAAAAGTATTAAGACAAGAACTATTTATCTTTTATGAGGCTAATTGACAGAAAATAAACAATTTAATTAAAGTAATTTTATTTGATTTACTCAACAAATGCTTTAACAAGAAAAAATACTTGTTACAAAATAAATTTAATATTTGCTATAATAGCCTTTTGCTTTGATCACAGCCTTCATTCTGTCAGGTATTGATATCACAAGCTTCTTTAAGGTATTTAATGGTATTTCCTGCCAAGCAGCTTGTATTTGTTCCCAAAGTGTGTCTTGCAAAGTAACATTAGATTTAACAACTCGAGAGGGGGGAATAAGAAAAAAGTCAGTGATATCCAAGGTTAATAGAATAATGAGTAGTTTCAAAATAACTAGTTTAATAAAAAATAGGAAGAATTAAATATAACTTCTTTTAATATATTCCTTTTACATATAATTTTAAATAATCAATGTTTATTAGCAATTTACTTTGTCTTTCACCCGGTATTTGAAGTTCAGTGATGTTTTTAGGTCCTCATACTTTTGCACACTACCAGTAGTGTGCAATAGTGTTAGGATAGGGGTGATTTTAAACTTTATTTTGATGCCTGATAAAAGATAAAATAATTCTTGTCCTAATACTTTTGCACAGTACTATATATGACTAATATATTTTGACGGCAGGAGTACACTAGTTTATTATAAATTTGACGTGTTTCTAAAGAATTACAGCAGAAATTTGGTGTTTAATAATTTTTCGTATATCAAATTTGTCCTATTTATAATTATTGTGCATGTGGTTACAGTAAAATATGTTTGTTTCGTTGTGCGGTATTTTTATTATTGGTGTCCTGTACGTTTTTCTAAAAATGATTTTATTTGTTTATCAATGGCGTAGTTGGGAAAATTATTGTTGACTAACGTTTGTTTTAGGTGTTTTAGTTCGCTCGAAAAGATTCTTTGAGAGGAAAAAATTTGATCTGCTCTGTTTAAGAAGTTTGTTAATACTGTTAATTTATATCTTTCCGGTGTTTTTTTTTTTTATAAGGGTAAGTGGCAAATTCTTTGGTTTTTCAACATCATGGAATGGGATTTTGTTAGTAACCATGCGTTAATATATATGACTGTTTTACTGTACTATCCAGGTCACGTTCCCTAAATCATTTGAAAGTTCTGGAGTCCATATGCATCAAATCCCGCAAGCCTTCTATCTGCAAACAGAGAGATTGCTTGCTGGGTTTGAATGTTATTGGACTCTAGTTCTTTTGCATTCCCCCACCACATTATCATTTTTTATCTCCCACGCTTACATAAATTTCCCAGAAATAAACTTGATAAGATATGGGACGAAATCGGCCGTTTATTTTAGATTTTAGTATAAAAATGTCATCCAAATTTCGCTTTTACCTCGCTATTATTAAGTTTTGTACTACTAAGAATCTGTTACTATATATATATATATATATATATATATATATATTATATATAAATATTGCAGGCCATCTACATTAAATCCAAACAACCCACACTTAATAAAATCACGTTTAAATCTGGTCATAACATATTACATGGCATTTAAATATATGGCTCTGTTATCATTTCGAGATCTCACTGTGTGACGTCATAGAACCACATTACAAATTTTCGAACTGCGTTTGCTATTGTTGGTAACTGTTATCGTTACTTAGCAAAGTTTTATGTCAACACAAGATAAAATCGTTGTTGATGGTGGATGTTTTTATGTTAACGTCCTTGTAACCTCTCTGAAGATGGCTTATGTGAGCCGATAGCTTAGAACCAACTTAATAAAAAATTATCCAAATGGAGAATTTTTGTCTTTATTTTCACCTGAAATTAAAGCCAAAATACGATGTTTAGAACGGCTCATGATTAAACATAATAGACATTCATTGTTTCTTATATTTAACATATATATATATATATATATATATTTATTTATTATCGAAATGAAAAATGTGCAGCTTTATATTACGAGACATTCTAAATGCGAAGCAACCGGTTTCGCTCCCGCTCTTCAGGCTTCTACGGGAGATTCAAATTCAGAATAAAATAACAATGAAATGTGCTATGGAAAAAAAATAAAGAAACAAACCCACACAAGTACAGGAAAAAATATTATGAATAGAAAGCAAAGAAATAGAGACAAATAATAACGAGTCCCAACAAACATTGACGATATTTACGCAATGTTTGTTGGGGCTCGCAGTTATTTGTCTCTGGCTCTTTGTTTTCTGGTCATAATATTTAAATTTAAATCTCCCGTAGAGGCCTGAAGAGCGGGAGTGAAACCGGTTTCTACGTTTTAGAATCTTCTCAGAGAATTAAATTTTGGACCTATGTATATATAAATATATATATCTCAAATAATACACCATATCTCAAACGCTTCATTCTGACCCACTAACATTCACCATTTTCGAAATATTAGTAGAAACCTCTGATACCTATCAAATTTTAAATTACGTATGTTACGGGTTAAATGTTAATGATATAGCAACAGAAATGAGATCATTTAAACTGTCTGAAGTATTGAAGATATTTACACTATTTACATTGCTCGGATTATTATCCTAGTCTTTATTGTCATATTCACGATGTTTTGGCCATTGTATGATTTTTAAAAGTTGAATACATTAGTCCGAGAAATGTAAATATTTACCATGCTTCATTTCAGAAATATAGACAAATGCTTCAACATAGTTTGTATCTTTTGAACAGGACAATATGCGCATGTAATATAAATATTTAGACACCAACTCTTCACCGAAACACGTTTGATTAAAAGGAACAGTTAAGGTCGGTCTGGTTAATATATTCTTTTTTCAATTTTGATTATTTAAGAACTAGCAGTATAGCCCGGCGTTGCCCGGGTGTAATGAAAGCTTTAAAACTAATCCATGGTCCTGGAGCTCAGACTCAGCCTAAAGAATATTTGAAATAATAAAATAACTGCGATAATTTACCAATCGCACCTAGTACATACATACATACATACATATATATATATATATACTAGCAGTATAGCCCGGCGTTGCCCGGGTGGTAATGAAAGCTTTAAAACTAATCCATGGTCCTGGAGCTCAGGCTCTTTGGACGTTGACACGAAAGACTAAAAAGCAATAGTTGTTTCCAGTTAAAGCGAAACCGTAGACTGAAAGAAAAATGAATGGATGTAAGTCAAATTTTGATTTCCTGGTATTGATATCAAATAAGTTTTCTTCGTCGTAAACTGAATTTTGAAGGCTAAATAAGTCCTCTGAGTAAACGGTATCATGGCTGAGACTAAGAACTACAATTATACCTACTTAGAGCCAAACCCGAAGGAGAAACTAAAATAAAAGGGCTGAAAAAAATTACAGATACAGGCAGATAAACAGACACACACACACAAACATATTGCCTTTATCGATTTTCTGCACTATTGTAAGAACTGCACCCTTGAAACTTCTGAATATCGTTTCTTATGTCTTTGTCTATGAGTGTATGAAATTTGATTAAAATCGGACCACTCCTTCTATAACCCGATTTATTCGATTATCGATATTTATCGAGGGTACCTCGACACAAAACCTAGCTAAGAACACTCGCAGACGCTTATAGTACAACTGTGTAAATTTTCAAGAAAATCGGTTCAGCCGTTTCGGAGTCTATAGGTAACGGACACAGACAAATTTCCATTTATAAATTCTTAGATTAGGTAGTATCATATAATAATTTTACTTGTTAGTTAGTTTCCCCGTCCGTTACGCCGCTGAAGAAAGATAACATGTTTACTCTCTACACGAGCTTTTCCTTCCCCTCTATCTTTTTATAAACGCTACTCTCCTCAGCCTTTCTTTCACCTTTGCCAAATGAAAGAGTAGTAAAGAGTGAGAGAGTATGAGGAGAGAGCCTATAGCATTACCGTAGCAGTTGCAGCTTGAGCTGGTGGTTGTAGCAGTAATTGTGTGTGTGTATATGTGTGTGTACTGTACAATATAGTAAAAATAGTCATTTTGTTGTCGTATCCCGCGACCTAATAACAAAATTTCTGACCTCTACACCCTTGGCCATTACTCAGTTGGTCTTTTCTGTTTACAATGGACACAGGAGCCATGATTTTTCAGTAATAAAAAATACATTTTCTTTTTCGAAATCTCTCACAAAATAGCGTACAGTATATTACTGTTATAGATATTTTAATAAAATTGCATTATGCGTTATCGTTATTTTATTATCCAGTATCTTTATGTTTGAAGACGTTACTATCATTTGTAGCATGACAAAGTAAAATTATCCTTTCATGAAAATTGCACGGGTTCCGCTAGTTTACATTATTCGGACTGTTGTCCTCATCTCTAGTGAAATTCCTATGCCCGTTTATAGATTTTCAATGGGAATTTTTTTATGGTTATCATCAAAAAGAAGAGCCCAAATTGCCAACTACAGGCAGGGGATACTAAAATCAAGCAGGTACATAAATTTAAATACCTGGGAAATAATCTAACAGAAGACAGGTGCAACACTGAGGTCTGAAAGCGTATTGAGATGGCCAAAGATGCATTCTAAAAGCTGAGTAGAGTATTGAGAGACAGGAAAATGTTAGAAAGAAAGAAAAGAGTACTTAACTGTCATGTAATATCTGTCCTCCTATATGTTAACAAATGCTAGATAAGTTCATCGAAAATGGAGGAAGTACTCAAAGCAACAGAAATGTAATTCTATAGAAGAATACTGACAATACCATGGACCGACAAGTGAGCAACAACAAGCTTTGGGGGAGGATGGAAATAAAAAGAAAACTTCTACTTATCAGAAAGAGACAGCTGAAGTTTCTGGAACATGTAATGAGGAAAGAGGGCTTTGTGAATCTAATACTCACAGGACGGATAGCGGGAAAGAGAGACAGAGGAAAGCAACGTGGTACATATTGTAAGAGCTTCAAAGAGTAGGCAGATGTGGAGAACTATCATGGCCTACGTCCCGAAGAGACACGGCACATAAAAACGAATCTTAGACATATCTTGCCCGACTTTATACAAACTTAGTAATACATTTTAATTACGTCTATCTTAAAACTACAAAAAAAACCAAACCCCCAATAAACAACAAAAAAAAAAAACAGCAACAAAAACAAAACAAAAAACAAAAAAAAAAACAAAACAAAAAAAAACCAAACAAACAAACAATATATATGAAAACCTTCGTATATTCGTCTGTACATAGGATGTGCGTTATGGTTACCGGCTCTGAACGAGAAATCGGGGAGCCGAGTTCGATTTCCAGTTAAATTCCATGCATTCATTTACGCGCAAATACCCTTGGGAAAGGTATTAATCTATCTATTCCTTCCAGTTATGGGTTAAATAACAGGACAGATTGGGTTCTATAGCCTTTGATGGCAACCAGTCTACCGCAGAAAGTAATAGCAGCCTACTGCAGGATAATCTTCTGCCCAGTCTGTCATGTCTCTTTCGAGACATGATCGCCCAAAGCGTGTATCACGTATGGCACTTAACTGACTAACTGAATATAATAGTTGGAATAATGATTAAGGCTTCTACTGGGCATAAAGTGGGGAATCGGTTTTCTATTGTTATGAAGTAATAAACTGATCCGCCACGTGATTATAATTCGTGATAATATAATACATCTCTTCTCCCTCTAGCTATGAGTCAAATAACAGGACAGTTTGGGTTCTATAGCCTTGGTTGGTAAACAGTCTACCGCAGAAAGTAATGGCAGCCTGCTGCAGGATAATCTTCTGCCCAGTCAGTCATGTCTCTTTCGAGACATGATCGCCGAAGCGTGTATTGTGTATGGCACTTAATTGACTGACTGACGTAGAATGCTGTTGCCATATCTGGTCGGGAGCTTCTGCTATTCATCTTGAGATTCTCGATAAAATCCGAAAGGAGAATCTGCAATATAATAGACCCTGACTTGGCAGCTCACCTTCAGCCACTTTCCCACCGACATGATGTGGATTCCTTTTGTCTCTTTCACAAGAATTTTCATGGCAATTGCTCTGACGAACTTTTTTCTTTTAGTTCCCCAACTACATGTATTTACTCGTGGTACTTGATTAGCATCAAAATCCCACCCTTTTATTGTCGAAATAGTTAAATGTAACCGCTTCTTCTACTCTAACAGTTTCTGTTTCTCGCACTTCCCGTTTGTGGAACTCCCTTCCATTCACATACTTCCCTGATAGCGACAATCTCCAAAAGTTTAAATGCAGCGTCAATTGTCATCTTCTATATCTTTTATTCATTTCATTGACATACACCGGTATCTTGTTTTTCCATCTCACTACTGAATGCATGTTCATCAGCAAAAGGTGCAACCCAAAATACCAAATACAGGTGGGGGACACCAGAATCAAGCAAGTACAAAAATTTAAATACCTAGGAAGTGTTCTAACAGAAGATGGAAAGTGCGACACGGAGATCCGAAGGCGAATTGGCATAGCAAAAGACGCGTTCCAGAAGCTGAGTAAAGTACTAACACACAGGAAAATTTCACTAGAAACAAAGAAAAGAGTGCTGGATTGCTATGTGATGTCAGTTCTTCAATACGGCAGTGAATGCTGGACAATATCATCAAAAATGAGGACAAAACTTGAAGCAGCAGAAATGTGGTTCTACAGAGGGATGCAAGGCAATACCATCACTGGTGCGCAGGGGGTTACATTGAGAGAAAAAGAAAGAAAAGGATGAACAGGTTACCGGGGGTGTATAACAAAAACGATAGGAGGATGTTGGGAATCAAAAAGATAAAAGATGGCAATTGGCTTTGCACTTGAAAATTTGGAGATTGTAAATGTGGTTCTACAGAAAAATGCTGCGGATATCATGGACTGAGCATGGAAGCAACGATGAGGTGTTGGAAAGAATGGCAACAAAAAGAGACAACTGAAGTTCCAGAGACATGTAATAAGGAAGGAGAGCTTGGATAACCTGATACTGACTGGCCAGATAGAAGGAAAAAGAGACAGAGGAAGGCAGCGGATAACATATTTGCAGGGCCTGATCAGGTGGATGACGGAACGGGTGTTGCCAGGAGTAACAGGAGCAAACATACTAAGAGCCACAAGGGGTAGGTAGACGTGGAGAACCATGATCGCCTACGTCCTGAAGGAACAGGGCACATAGAAGAAGAGAAGAAGAAGATAACCCCCTGCGCATCAGTGTTGGCCCTGCCTTGCCTGGGGGAAATGAAAAAAATATTAAGTAGAAAATCTAAACTAAAATTCTAAATAAATAGAACTTTGTCTGTGTGTGTGTCCGTTGCCTATAGACTCCTAAACGGCTGAACCAATTTTCTTGAAAATTTGCACAGTTGTACCATAAGCGTCTGCGAATGTTCTTAGGTTTTGTGTCGAGGTACCCCCGATAAATATCGAAAATCGATAATCAAATAAATCGGGTTATAGAAGGAGTGGTTCGATTTTAATCAAATTTCATACACTCAGACAAAGACATAAGAAACGATATTCAGAAGTTTCAAGGTTGCAGTTCTTACAATAGTGCAGAAAATCGATAATATATATTTAAAAGGCAAGATGGTTGTGTGTGTGTCTGTTTATCTTCCTGTATGTCTGTATTTTTTTCAGCCCTTTTAGTTTTTACTTCGGGTTTGGCTCTAAGTAGGTATAATTGTAGTTCTTAGTCTTAGCCATGATACCATTTACTCAGAGGACTTATTTAGCCTTCAAAATTCAGTTTACAACGAAGAAAACTTATTTGATATCGATACCAGGAAATCAAAATTTGACTAACATCCATTCATTTTTCTTTCAGTATACAGTTTCGCTTTAACTGGAAACAACTATTGCTTTTTAGTCTTTCGTGCCAACGTCCAAAGAGTCTGAGCTCCAGTACCATGGATTAGTTTTAAAGCTTTCATTACACCCGAGCAACGCCGGGCTATACTGCTAATATTAACTATTTGGAAATTAAAAGACTCTCTTTTTACTGATGACTCAATGGCTGCTTCATCGAGAAGTAAAGAGGGAATGCTGTACATTTCTCGTTACGACTTATTCAAAATCAAACCGGTTGACATATTTTAAACGTCTCTTTTTTTGGTCGGACACAGGAGCTTTCAGTACTGTTTGATACATAGACACACCTTCATGCGTGCGTCGTCAGAGAAAGCTAGCCGGAGTTCATACAGAGATTATCACGCACTTTCACTTCTGTCCGCCAACAAACACCTACTCCCATTAGTAAATTGTTCACGTCCCGTCAGACCTGTTTCCATTATCATTGGTGCCAATGCCTTTAACTTTGGCAATGGAAACATGATCATCAATCTTGATGAATTGCGCTTAACTTGATGCTAGATTAAATTATAAAAGTTACTATCAGTGGTGGATGGAAGACAGTGAAACTTCGGTTTCCGAATTTAATTTGTTCGTGACCAGAAATGTTCGTGAACTGAAACGGTTTCCCTCATAGAAATCAATGTAAAATTGATTAATCCGTTCTTGGAACCCAGATGATTGCTTATTTAAGCTTTTGCAACAGGAATTCGCACACTAAGCTAATGAACATCAAGAAAAAAGTATTAAAAAAAACACAAAAAGATAAACACAATAATTATAAAATATAAACAAAAAGTTAATTTAATTTTACCACACCTGTGCGGGGGAGAGTTAATGGCGGAATTGGACAGTAATGAAGAAGAGAAAGGGTGTAGGCGTTTATGGCTGGAAGTAGAGTGACCTTCAATAACGAAAAAGAAAAAAAGAAAAAGAAAAAAGAAAAAGAAAAAGAAAAAAATGAAAAAAAAGAAAAAAGAAAAGCTAACACTCCTCCTGGGGTTTTTCTTCTTTCTCCTTTCTGTCTCTTAGTGCAACTCGACTTCACTTGAAAATTCTGGTTTTGTGTTTGTCGCCCGGGACACCGTTCGTCACCAAAGACGTTTTTTGTTCGGGAACCAATTTGTTTGACGTTTGTAACCAGATGCTCCACTGTATTTTATTATTTCAGACTAAATGAAAATTGCATCCCCACCGCGCAAACAAACTATTGTTTAAGAACTGCTGTATATTGTAGGGGGTTGATTTATTTTTTACGGTTTATCAATCTTTTTAGGGTTATGTGCTTTGTGGTGCATTGGATATCGACTCGGAACGAGAAATCGGGGAGCAGAGTTCGAATTCCAGCTGAATTCATTGCATTCACTTACGCGCAAATACCCCTGGGAAAGGTATTAATCCGTCTCTTCCTTCCAGTTATGAGTTAAATAACAGGACAGATTGTGTTCTATAGCCTTGGTCGGCAACCAGTCTACCGTAGAATGCAATGGCAACCTACTGCGGGATAATCTTCTGCCCAGTCAGTCATGTCTCTTTCAAGGCATGATCGCCGAAGCGTGTATCACGTATGGCACTTAACTGAAAGTCGAAACCTACTTTGGATTGTAAGAGTATTTCTGTTTCTGCGATTGAATATTGCATTAACAATTGTTTTGAGAATAAATACTTTTCCCCAGATATAAATCCTACTATTTAATCCATAGCTGGAGAAAATAATGAATTTTATGGGGAACAAAAAAAAGGAGACGCTGAAAATTTGACCCAATCTGATAATTTGTGGGGAATATTACTTCTCGGTTACGTCGAGAACATTTCAACACACCTACACCCATATATATATATATATATATATATATATATATATATATTACACAATTATTCACCTAATACAAGCCTCAAGAGCCACTCAACATAGTGGCTGTTCTCAGAGCATTAATGAAGAAAGTAAGAGGTGCATGCTTTCAAGATAAATAACGGTTGAGACTGAAGATAAAGAGGTTAAGATTAAGTTGATTTTCTAAGCGCCGCTTAGATGTGGCACAAAGCCGAAAGTATGGGGTACCCAGTGTGGATCGAACTAACTACTCAGTCGTAAAAGGTTCTAGCGAGACAAGCTTGCCGACCATTTCACTACGTCGAGGCGCTCAAAGAGGTTAGGATAGTAAGGATCAAGGAAGCATCTGACACAAATTAACAGTTCGAGGGAAGAACGTATTCAAGTGAACTTCCTCCTTACCAATGGAATACAAATTCATGTTAAATATCAAACGTTTCGGTTTGAATCGGAGCAGACATAAAACACATTATATACCAGACACGATGGATAAATTGTCGCCATTTTATATTTTTAATTTCGCACATGCGGATTATTTGTTTTTGATTTTGTCGACTGTGCAGTATAGTAGGGTCAGTTGGGTACGATTTATGATTAAAAAAAAAAAGGGCAGCATGACGAAATTCACTTCGTCAGAAAATTTGGAAACGTCATATTGTACTGCTTGGCATTTACACCGGAAGTACCAATAAGAACATTTCAGAATGAAAACTGAGGACAGTGCAGAGGATTCGGAGTAAGTTGGATGATATATCCAGTCAACATCATAGTGTTTGAGTTCGAATTTTGTTTAACGGCATATCAACATCTCTGCGGGTTATTTAATGCCAAAAAGATAGGGTTTTAAAGTATTTTTTTTTAATGTTTGATTATAGTGAGAAGGTTGATTTAGTCAGATTTTAATGAAAATTTCTTTGTTTTTATTCTTTTTTATTTTAGAAAACTTCATTTTCTTCGAATTTTGCATTACAAAATAGTTTTGCTGAGAATATTTCTTTCTCTTTCCAAAAGGTATTATGGTAATTTTTTCTTCAAAAATGTATTGTAGGTAATATTTTCCCTTCAAAAATGTATATATTCCTATAAAAGTCTGTTTTTATGTATATATTTCTATAAAAGTATATTTTTATACTTTCGTAATGTTTTGACCACAGTTTGAGGGTTAACTATTTGCCCATAGCTGAGACCCCTAACAAGTGCTACCACTCCAGATCAGTGTGAACCTGAGAACAACAGCAATTAAGAGGTCGTTCCATGCACCCTTGTTCACTTGTGATGGCGGTGTTATACCTCCATTCATCTTCCTATGGGGTCTCAGACTTAATATGAAGGTCTACATCAAGTACCTTGAGGAGTTAGTGTTGCCCTGGGTCGAGGTTGGCTGTTATAAGACCTTGTCTGGTAATAGGACTCTGTAACATTTCACACAAGCAGGAGAACCCAATCATGGCTGTCAGACAATTTGTAAACTCACAACATCGCTTACATATCGCCACCTAACCCCCTAGACTGCAACCCCCTTGATTATTATCAGTGGGGGTACAGTTGAGTGAGAGACCAACAAAACCCCCTGTAACACCAAAGATAAATTGAAGGCAATTATTATGGCAGCATAAACTAACTAAAACTAGGAGATCGCCCAGAAGAGTTTCAAGAGATTCTGAAGTCGTTTGGAGGCCGTGATTGACGTCAATGGTAATTTCATCGAATAATTTTTTTTCTTAAATGTGTGGCGTTCCTTCAGGACGTAGGCGATCATGGTCTTCCACATCTTTCTATCTCTGTTGACTTTCTCCTGTTACTCTTCCCAAAACCTGACCTGCCACTCATTTGCTCAAGCGCATCAAGTATATTACGCGTTATTTTCCTCTCTCTTTCCCTCTATCTGACCTGTGTATATCAGATTCTCCATGCCCTCCTTCCTCATTACATGTCCCAGAAACTTCAGATGTCTTTTCCTGAAATTAAGTATTAATTTCTTTTTCGTTTCCATTCTCTTCAAAACCTCATCGCTGCTCACATGTTCGGTCCCTGGTATTCTCAACATCCTTCTGTAGAACAACAGTTCGGTTGCTTCAAGTCTGTCCACCTTTGAGTAGATTGTTCAGCATTCACGGTTATATTGAAGAACAGACATCACTTAACAATCCAGTAATCGAAACTTTTCTATCTCTCAATGCTCTTTATTATTTCAAGATATTTTTGTGTAACTTTGTTAAATATATTTGTTAAAATGAGAAATCAGTGTAAATTTTATTTTTCGTAAAGTAGACCACAAGTCATTCATCCCACCCAAGGTATATATAAAACCAGCAAATATTATTTCAAACAAGTTTGATTACAAAGAAAAACAAGATCTGCCCGATAAATGTATTTATCATATTTTCCAATACTCAGATAAAGGACTGAGTATTAAGCTAAAAGTTGTTGATAAACTGTCCGAGCTTCATATTTCGAATTTAGCAGTCATTACCAAGAACCGATCTGATGTATGCGTGGTAGATATTCCGAAGCAGAAAAAAAGAAAAAAAAAAGAAGTATGAGGAAAAATTCAATAAAAAAAATAAACAGACAGATCATGTTGATTCCATATAAAGTACTGTGCAAAAGTATTAGGACAAGAACTATTTCAGGCATCAAAATAAAGTTTAAAATCACCCCTGTCCTAACACTTTTGCCCACTACCGGTAGTGTTAAAACAGGGGTGATTTTCCTAAAAACCTCACTGAAATTCAAATACAGGCTGAAAAGCCATGTCAATTGCTAATAAATATTGATTATATTTAATTTTTCCTATTTTCTATTAAACAAGTTATTTTGAAACTACTCATTATTCTATTATCCTTGGATATGACTGACTTTTTTTATTTCCACCTCTCGAATTGATAAATCTAATGTTACTTTGCAAGACACATTTTGGGAACAAATACAAGCTGCTTGGCAGGAGATACCATTAGATACATTGAAGAAGTTTGTGATGTTCATGCCTGACAGAATGAAGGCTGTGATCAAAGCAAAAGGCTATTATACTAAATAATAAATTTATTTTGTAACAAGTATTTTTTTTTGTTAAAGCTTTTGTTGAGTAAGTCAAATAAAATTACTTTAATTAAATTATTTTCTGACAATATGCCTCAAAAGATAAAATAGTTCTTGTCCTAATACTTTTGTACAGTATTATATATATATATATATATATATATATATATATATATATATATATATATATTAAAAACAATTGACAAGGAAGCTTTTATTCATTTTTAATTTAATTTTTGTCGTATTCTTACATGTTTACTTTTTTCTGGAGATCAGGAATGTAAAAATGTTTCATAGTTTTTTTTTTTGACTTTCCAATCGCTCTCATAGTTACGTTTTAATGACATCAACTGGTCAGTTTTCGTGGCGAAACTGTAAAGGGCTTGTTCATGTTAGACGAGTCTTTAGGCTTGCGAGACACGAGTTTCAATCGGATGTTATTTATTTTCCTATCCATGCTGTTTACTTAGCAGTCGTAGAATGTAAAAAAATACCTAAGCTTTGCGATAAAACGCAACAAAAAGAAGATAAAAGTTCAATTAGGATAAATTAGTGTGTGTGTGTGTGTGTGTGTGTGTGTGTCTGTGTGTGTGTGTGTGTGTGTGCGTGTGTGTGTAACTTAGGATTTCAGTTGCGATTATTTTCTTTGCTTCTTTGACGATTTGTTGCTTCCTTTCTATATTTCTTTCTTTGATCAGTGCTTTCTTTCTTGCTTTCTTTGTTGCTTGTTTTTTTTCTGTTGCTTTCTTTTCATATTTCTTTCTTTTTCGCTTTCTTTCTTTCATGTTCGCTTTCTTTGTTACTTGCTTGCTTTCTTTGTTGCTTTTTTTCTATATTTCTTTTTTTGTTGCTTTCTTTCTTTTTTGTTGCTTCCTTTCTGTATTTCTTTCCTGCTTTCATTTTGTTTCTTTCTTTCTCACTTTCTTTCTTTCATATTCGCTTTCTTTCTTTTATTGCTTTCTTTCGATATTTCTTTCTTTCTTTGATGAGTATTTTTCCTTTGTTGCTTGCGTGATTTCTTACATATACATATATATATATATATATATATATAATTTTTTTTTTCCATCTCCATGAAGGTATATGATTCTGCAGAGGTCTGCAACATGGTAGGGCTCTATTTGCACTGGAATCTTTACTGAGACGACGGATTGATAATCCTCCACAAAACTAATTCACAAAAACGGTTAAACTTACAAAAGATTTAATAAAATTTTTCAAAGACCATGAGTTTAACATTACTACCTGAACTAACGCTAAAGTCGTAAATTTCTTACGTTACCTTCGTCCTGAGTAATGGCCGATACAAACCGTATACTAAAGACTAACACAATCACACATACATCCAAAAGAGAATCAAACCACTCCCAAAGAATCATCAACAACCTACACAAATCTATCCAATTTCGTTTCAGTACCAACTCTAAAACTAAAATACATTAATGCTTTAGAAAAAAGTAAACTCAACACTAGTTTAGAAGACTCCGTTAAAAACAAGGTAGGCAAAAATAAGCAGAAATCACGTAAACGTAGCATTATTTAGTTTAACCCACCCTTCAGTCGTAACGTCCAAACTAACATTGGTAAACTATTCCTTAACTTAATTTATAAACATTTCTACCATTCACCGACACTAAAAGAAAACTCCAACAAAAAAAAAAATGTCGAAGTTATAGTTGCGGGAAAACATAGATAAATATATTTCACAACATAATGCTATGATATCAAATAAATATTTGGCCCAAATAAACAACATGTCACCGAAATAATAGCAAAAATGATCCTTCTAAAAATGTCAACTGCCGAAAAAATAAAACCTGCCCATTGAATGGCCAGTGTATGTCCGAAATATTGTTTGTAGAGCTCGAATTCACTTGGATGATAATGATGTTAAATTTAACTTTGGAAGTACTTTTAACAGGTGGAAGATAAGATTTAACAGCCACATATAAATAGAGCAAAAGTTCTGCTTTTATCCATGCATTATTAGAAATTAAAAAACAACAGTAAGAACCCAATTATTATCTGGAATATCGTAGTTAAATCCAAACATTGCAACAAAAAAGAAGATACATGTCATCTATGCCTTTTAGAAAAACTTGTAATCGTAAACCATATCAAGAATCCAAAGTTGCTTAATAAAAGAAGTGATTTAATGACCACATGCTGTCTTAAAAAAAATACGAATTTAAATTCTTAGACCCAGATTGATATAGATCCGTCTTTACGTTTGCTTTTTTATTTCTTTACTCTGCAATATTTTTAACATTTATGAATTAAACCCCTTTTATATTTGCTCCTTACATTTCTAATTTTAAATTTTACCTCTTAATTTTTCTTTTCTTTAAAATTTTAATTTTTCCTGCTTCTTTATGTACATGTAATATAATATTTGAATATTTAACTTTTTAAGGCTCATGATTTACGCCCCTTTGATTTCTTCTCCCTGCATTTTATTATAATTTTTTTAATTTCAAATGCAGTAATAGTACTTTATAAGATTTAATTCCCATGAATATCGAGTGAAATCTATCAAATCTATTAAACTGTCAGTTTGAAATATGCACCTGATGATTGCATAAAGCTCCGAGTCGTGCCATAGACGTAGGATAATATGGATGTCTATTAACACACACACACACACACACACACACACACACACACACACACACACACAGCTCTGTTCATACATTGAGCACTGTTTGATTAACACCTGAATAATAGTATTTACATTATTCGGAATATTGTCCTCATTTTTGTTGCCATTTGTACGACGTTTCGGCCGTTGTATGTTACAGCCTTCTTCATGTGCTACGGAACGTCGTACAAATGGCAAAAAAGATGAGGACAATAGTCCGAATAATGTAAATACTGTAAATATTACCTCATCTCAGACATTTAGACAAATAGAATGATCGATTATTAAACGTTGTACAAATGGCAACAAAGATGAGGACAATAGTCCGAATAATGTAAATACTGTAAATACTACCTCATCTCAGAAATATAGACAAATGCCTGAATAATACTCTACATATGTGCACCATATATATTTATTAATTTATGTCACAATATACAGTACAAAAAAGTGAAACAACACGTAGATTAAAGATCTACTGTTCAAGCATTTAATTTATAAAGAGTGCTTAATACAGATTAGAGATTAATATTGTAATTTTGTTATTACAGTGTTTTATAAAAGCATAATATTACTGCACAAAAATTTTCATGTTTCAGAACAAAACTGCTCCTCTTCAGGTGATATGTTAAAATAAATGGCGAAAACGATTTATTTTTGAAAAGATAAGATGAATTTCTGGTGACTAAATAACCAGAAATTCATCTTTATTTTACGATATCACCTGAAGAGAAACAGTTTTGTTCTAAAACATGAACATTTTTGTGTAGTGATATCATGCTTTTATGAACCATTATAATAACAAATTTACAATATTAAGCTCTACTCTGTATCGTGCACTCTTTATAAAAGTAATGCTTGAACAGTGGGGTTTTAATCTACGTCTTCTTTCACTTTTCTGTAATATATATATATATATATATATACTCGCAGTATAGCCCGGCGTAATGAAAACTTTAAAACTAATCCATGGTCCTGGAGCTCAGACTCTTTGGACGTTGGCACGAAAGACTAAAAAAAGCAATAGTGGTTTCCAGTTAAAGCGAAACTGTAGACTGAAAGAAAAATGAACGGATGTCAGTCAAATTTTGATTTCCTGGTATCGATATCAAATAAGTTTTCTTCGTTGTAAACTGAATTTTGAAGGCTAATTAAGTCCTCTGAGTAAATGGTGTCATAGACTAAGAACTACAATTATACCTACTTAGAGCCAAACCCGAAGCAAAAACTAAAATAAAATGGCTGAAAAAGTAGATATACAGGCAGACAAACAGACACACACACAAACATATTGCCGTTTATATATATTATCGATTTTCTGCACAATTGTAAGAACTGCACCCTTGAAACTTCTCAATATCGTTTCTTATGTCTTTGTCTATGAGTGTATGAAATTTGATTAAAATCGGACCACTACTTCTATAACCCGATTTTTTCGATTATTGATTTTCGATATTTATTGGGGGTACCTCGACACAAAGCGTAGCTAAGAACACTTGCAGACGCTTATGGTACAACTGTGTAAATTTTCAAGAAAATCGGTTCAGCCGTTTTGGAGTCTATAGGTAACGGACACACACAAAGTTATATATATCCGCAGACAGATCTGTTTCGCTGTATCACAGCTCATCAGTACGGTTAGACTCCGATTGCTTATATATATATATTTATTGTAATAAAGTTATAGAACTCGTATGTTTTTTTACCCGCTGTTCATGCATTTACTTATATATATATATATATATATATATATTTTATCAAAGACGACTGACAAAATGATGCGATTAAGCTTTTCTTTCAATTTTTCTTGTGTTCTTATAAGTGTTTTCTTTTCCCGATATAAAGTGTGTAAAGACTGTCTAAATGTTCGATATATTCAGAGTGCTTTCGGCTATTCTATTAACCAATTTCAAGGATGTTTTCATCGATTATCAAACTATATATATATATATATATATATATATATATATATATATATACACACACACACACACACATGTATATGAATGGAATATATGGATTGAAATCCGACAGGATGAAAAGAATAAGTAAAGAAAAGGTAGGAAAAATACCTTTAATCGAACATGTTTCGATCTCAAACTTCCTCATAGATTTTTTAAGGACGATTTCATTTCTCTGAAGAAACTACGAATTCATTTTTAAAAATACTCTGAAGAAGCTTATACAGTTGAAACATGTTAGATTAAAGACCCTTTTTCATATTAGTCCTTTACTTTCTATATATATATATATATATATATATATATATATATATATAGATAGATAGATAGATAGATAGATAGAGAGAGAGAGAGAATGCAAAAGTGTTAGGAAAGGGGTGATTTTAAACTTAGTTTGATGCCTCATAAAAGATAAAATAGTTCTTGTCCTAATACTTTTGAACGGTACTGTATATATACATATACATTTCATTAAAGACAACTGACAAGATGATGCGATTAAGCTTTTCTTTAAATTTTCCTTGGGTTATTTTCAGTGTTTTCTTTTCTCGATATGAAGTATGTAAAGACTGTCCAACTTTCGATATATTCCGAGTGCTTTCGGCTATTCTATTAACCATTTTCAAGGATATTTAAAAAATTTTTTAACTAAATGTGTAGAATTTTAATATATATGTCAAGTAACTTGTAGGGTTAGAGGGAGATAACTCATGACTTTCAATCGGGGCTTTACGCAAGGAATAGATTTCATATACATCAATGATTGTAATAAAGGGTTCGGTTAGAAATTCCTCGGACCTGGAGCATACAACGGCCGAAACGTCGTACAAATGGCAACAAAGATGAGGACAATAGTCCGAATAATGTAAATACGGTAAATACTACCTCATCTCAGAAATATAAACAAATATTAAACACCTTCTAGTGGTTAGTCTTCTATGAGGGCGTTAAGCAGAAATAGCTATTACATTACCACTACTTGCTTTTCGAAGAAAAAGGACGACATAACTTTGTGGACGATGAAAACCTCTACTACACTTGCAAAATAATCGTCATGAGAGTTATTACAGAATGTAATGACCAAGCTTGTCAGTGGTTGGTCAGAACGCCTCTTAAGTGTAGTATTTTGAGTTTTGGATAGAAGTAAAAAAAACAAAACAGCACGACTTCAACAGTCATCATCATCGTTTATCCATCACCCCCAGATGGTGCATAGGGCAGCAACTTTTTTTTACGGGACAAGGTTGTTAGCCCTGCACCCAACCGCCAAACCGGAAGGAGCAGTGGACCATTCTTGGTCCTTACGTTTACAGCACCTGGTATTCCCAAATAGTCACGCATTTAAGTACTGACCAGACTATGTTGCTTAACTTTGATGATCGGACGGGAATCGGTGCATTCAACACGATATAGCCGTAGACGACAACATCAGTGGGCGGTAAGAATTTTGAAGCGTCGATACGTTTCTAACACTCAGGTTCAAGAGACCGGCTAAGGCCACAAGCAGAGGAACAATGATACAGCGGGTGGCATGCGTTCCATCGAAGGTTATTTATAAACGCGAAGAGAAAAGAGTAATCAGAAGAACAGTAGATAGTGGTTAACATTGCATTTAAAGATATTTCTATGATTCTATAAATAATATTAGGTTGTCCCAAAAGTTCGTAAACACTTGCGAAATGAGTCTATCTGGTCCAGCACAATCGAGACAAGCGATGGGTTCAGAAAAGAGCAAGAGATACCGTTGGTTCCATAACAAGATCGATTCGGCAAGAAAGTCCTGTTGTGTGTTTGGTGGAACTTTGAAGGAATCGTGCATTTAGAGTTGGTACCGAATGGTCGTGCCATCAATGCCGAACTTTACTGTCAGCAACTTGAGTGGGTTTACGAAAAGTCGAAGCAAGAGTACCCGGCTCTGATCAACCGAAAGCGTGCTTTGATGCAGCAAGACAATGCCAAGCCACACACCGCCAGGAAGACCAATGACATGTTTGAAGAGCTGGACGGCGTTGAGGTTCTGCCACATCCAGCCGACAGTCCTGACTGTGCTCCATCAGATTACGGCCTTTTCCGCTCAATGCAACACTTTCTGAAGGACCGCCGATTCGACTCGTTTGATGAGGTCGAGGAAGCATGTCAAGAATTCTTTGATTCGAAGCCGGCTGAATGGTACTTTGACCAGATCCGAAAGCTTGCAAATCGATGGCAGAAAGTCTTGAAAAATGATGGTCTTTATTTTGAGCAATAATTTTTTGTTGTTTTTGCGAGTAAAATTTCAATTTTTTGCAAGTATTTACGAACTTTTGGGACAACCTAATATTAAAATAAAAGTCAAAGAAACGAAAATACATCTTTGTAACACATTAGTTAATCTAAACCAAAAATATAACTTACGGTCATATTGGCCCGAATATGGAGACGCACGTCTTGCTTTTTATAATCATTTCACCCCAAGCAAGGCAAGACTGCAACTGGTGCGCAGAGGGTTAAATAGGAGGTGAATAATGAAAAAGAAGGGAAAGTTACAGGGTGTGTCAAAGAATGGCTAAGAGAAGGATGAAAACACTAGTGTGAAGAGAGCTGCATGAGAGTAGAGTGGAAACGAAGAAGAGCATGATACCAGGAAAAGGATGCGAGTCAAGGTGATAAGAGATGGCAATTGACTTTGCATTTAAATTCTTGGAGATTGTAGCTGTCGGGGAAGCAAGTATACGTCCGGGAATTCCACAGGCGGGAAATGCGAGAAAAGAAGCTGTGGAGTAGAAGTTACTGTTACATTTGATCGGTAAGAGTAATCAGGAGGAGAGTAGATAGAGGTCAACATTGTATTTAAAGATATTTATATGATTTTAGGAATAATATTCAAATAAAAATCAAAGAAACAAAAATACACTAATTTAAGCGACTTAAAATCTTTGTAACACATTAGTTAATTTAGACCAAAGATAAAACTTACGGTCATATTGGCCCGAATATGGAGATGCACATTTAACATTTTATAATCATTTCACCCCAAGAAAGACAAGACTGCAACAGGTGCGCGGAGGTTTTTTTTTTTTATAAGCGTTTCACCCCGAGCAAGGCATTTCACTGCCACTATTGCGCAGGGGGCGACATAGAGTGGAGAAAGGATGGTTACAATGAGAGAGAAAGAAAATATGGTACAGGGAATACCGAAGGAAACATAAGGGGTGGATAGGATCCAGGGAAAATATGGTACAGGGAATACCGAAGAAAACATAAGGGGTGGATAGGATCCAGGGAAAATATGGTACAGGGAATACCGAAGAAAACATAAGGGGTGGATAGGATCCAGGGAAAATATGGTACAGGGAATACCGAAGAAAACATAAGGGGTGGATAGGATCCAGGGAAAATATGGTACAGGGAATACCGAAGAAAACATAAGGGGTGGATAGGATCCAGGGAAAATATGGTACAGGGAATACCGAAGAAAACATAAGGGGTGGATAGGATCCAGGGAAAATATGGTACAGGGAATACCAAAGAAAACATAAGGGGTGGATAGGATTCAGGGAAGTAGAAGAAGGCAACTGACGTTACATTTCAACTTTTGGAGATTATAGCTATCAGGGAAGCAAGCAAACGAAATTCCACAAACTGGAAGTGAGAGAAAAGAAACTGTTAGAGTAGAAGATGCAGCTATGTTTAATTATTTTGAAGGTAAAAGGGTGGGGCTTAGATGCCAATCTTGTAGCACGCGTAAATACATGTGGTCGGGAAACTAGGGTGAAAAGTTTGTTAGATCAGTTGCCATGAAAATACTTATGAAAAAGACGAATGGAATTTACCGATTATTGAAATATCGTTGACATTGAAATATTACGAATAGAGATACGAATCTGAGCCAATGGTGATACTGAAAACAGGCGAGCAGAAGTTATTAACGACGAGAGAAAACATTTAGCATTCAGTCTAGATACTTATTCTTCATGTGCCGTGTCCTTTCAGGACGTAGGCGATCATGGACTTCCACTTGGCTCTGTCTCTTATCGCTCTCAATAATTTTTCTCTTGGTATCTCTTCTAAACCCTGCACTGCAATCCATTTTCTCAAGCCCATAAATCTAGAATGAAAATAGATAAAAAGTAACATGGCCACAAAGTGAGGGATCACTTTACATATGGATTATAATAGAGGATTGAACCCCCACCCACTTTATATCCACATTATAATTTTTGTTTTGTTTATCAAATTCTGAATAGGTATGAATCCACCTCTTCTTATTACTGATTAGATACACAGGAATGCTTTTAGTTTTATTTCTTCTTCATGTGCCGTGTCCTTTCAGGACGTAGGCGATCATGGACTTCCACTTGGCTCTGTCTCTTGTCGCTCTCAGTAATTTTTCTCTTGGTATCTCTCCCAAGCTCCGCTCCGTCAACCATTTGAGACCTAACGTTGCTTTCCCCTGTCTCTTCTTCCATTTATCCGACCTGTGAGTATCAACTTCTCCAGGCCTTCTTTCCTCATTACGTGTCCCAGGAACCACATTTGTCTTTTCCTGATAATAAATATCAGTTTTCTTCTCGTTTGCATTTTTTCCAATACCTCATCGTTGTACACCTGCTCTGTCCACGGTATCCTCAGCATCCATATTAAAAGTTATAATCACATGATTCTATTAGATCCGGGACAGAAGTCTCGATACGTTGCCGTGTGGGAGAACCGGATGCAAAATTATTTTATCAGGTAAATCTGCAATATCCTCAATATTGCGAAACTTGTTCTTTGCATGTTTGCGATGTTTAGTAAAATACCGTGTTAGGCTGGAATATTCCCCTCTCTGCTATCAGTTAGTTAAGTGCCATACGTGATACACGCTTGGGCGATCATGTCTCGAAAGAGGCATGACTGACTGGGCAGAAGATTATCCCGCAGTAGGTTGCCATTGCTTTCTGCGGTAGACTGGTTGCCGACAAAGGCTATAGAACCCAATCTGTCCTGCTATTTGACTCATAGCTAGAGAGGAAAGAAATGTATTATATTATGTAGTAATTAGTGGGGGATCGGTTTCCTATTGTTATGAAGTAATAAACTGACCCCCCACTTTATGACCAGTAGAAGCCTTCATCATTATTATATTCAGTCAGTCTATTATATTCAGTCATTCTATTATATTCAGTCAGTCAGTTAGTTAAGTGTCATACGTGATACACGCTTGGGCGATCATGTCTCGAAAGAGGCATGACTGACTGGGCAGAAGATTATCCCGCAGTCGGTTGCCATTGCTTTCTGCGGTAGACTGGTTGCTGACCAAGGCTATAGAACCCAATCTGTCCTGCTTTTTAACCCATAACTGGAAGGAATAGACGGATAAATACCTTTCCCAAGGGCATTTGCGCGTCAGTGAATACAATGGATTCAACTGGAATTCGAACTCGGCTCCCCGGTTTCTCGTTCCGAGCTGATATCCACCTGCTATATCTAGTAATATATGCCTTCGTTTATTCATCTTTAATCCGTTTAAGATTTCCATCAGCATGGCTAATGCTAACCTCTAAGTAAGTGACTGAGTGTGCCTTCTCAGTCTGCCACTTCTACTTTAATATTTTCTTCTCTCTCATTTCCCGCATGTGAAAATCTCTTCCATTTTCTTGCTTCCTCGACAGCTACTTCTTCTATGTGCCCTGTCCCTTCAGGACTTAGGCGATCATGGTTCGCCACGTCTCCCTATCCCTTGTGGCTCATAGTATATTTGCTCCTGTTACTCCTGGCAACCCCCGTTCCGTCATCCACCTGATCAGGCCCTGCAAATATGTTATCCGCTGCCTTCCTCGTCTCCTTTTCCTTCTATCTGGCCAGTCAGTATCAGGTTCTCCAAGCTCTCCTTCATTATTGCATGTCCCTAGAACTTCAGTTGTCTCTTCATGATGCTCAGTATCAATATCCTTTTTGTTGCCATTCTTTCCAACACCTCATCGTTGCTTGCATGCTCAGTCCATGATATCCGCAGCATCCTTCTGTAGAACCATATTTACAATCTCCAAATTTTCAAGTGCAAAGCCAATTGCCATCTTTTATCTTCTTGATTCCCAACATCCTCCAATCGTTTTTTTTATACACCCCCGGTAACCTGTTCACCCTTTCTTTCTTTTTCTTTCAATGTAACCCCCCCCCCCACTGCGCACCTGTAGCTAGGAAAGTTGGTGCACTGTGCCGAAATAGACAGATTCTCGCGAGAGAAATTATTCTACATGTTTATGTCTTGCTTTGAGTATTGCTGCTCTGGTCTGGTGTTCTGCCACATATTTAAAGATCTTGATAAAATCCAAATCAGAATCTGCAATGTTATTAGTCCTGACCTGGCATCAGTCACTTTCACCCCACTGCCATATCGAAGTTTCTGTGCGGCTTGTCATGGTTGACTGCACTTATCGAAGATTTTTCTCTTTCGTTACAGCTGCTGCAGTTAAAGTCTTCCTGTAATTTCTAAATAGCGTAGATAATGATAACACTTCACCCAGAAATTTTATCTATTGCATGTTTCTGTTAACATAAAACGTATGTCTCGTCATTATCATGATTGTCTATCGAGTCTGAAGAAAATGGTTTCTCTTGCTTTTCATCAGAGCGTTCGGAATTGTTACAAACGAAGACATCCAGAGCGGAAGTAGATGATAAAGATTTCAACATGCCACGCCCATAGACTAACACACACGTCGGAAATTTACAGACACCACCTCCATGGCCGTTAACTCTGTAGAGCTCACGCGCCTACTCTATTAGAAAATAGTTTACTGACGACAGACCAGAAAGATCATGAACCCGTCGACCACCTTCACATTTTTGCGTGCATGTAATATAGATAGATAGATAAATAAACAGATAGTTGATTTTCTAAGCTCCGCTTAGATGTGGCACAAGACCGAAAGTATGGGTACCAGTGAGGGTTAAACTCATTACTCATTTGTAATGATTCTAGCGAGACAAGCTTGCTAACCGTTACACCACGACGACGAGGTGCCCATATAGACAATACGGATAGAGAGAGACGATGAACAGACCGAGGCGGATAGAGAGAGAGACGACGAACAGACCGAGGCGGATAGAGAGAGACGACGAACAGACCGAGGCGGATAGAGAGAGAGACGACGAACAGACCGAGGCGGATAGAGAGAGAGACGACGAACAGACCGAGGCGGATAGAGAGAGAGAGAGACGACGAACAGACCGAGGCGGATAGAGAGAGAGACGACGAACAGACCGAGGCGGATAGAGAGAGAGACGACGAACAGACCGAGGCGGATAGAGAGACGACGAACAGACCGAGGCGGATAGAGAGAGAGACGACGAACAGACCGAGGCGGATAGAGAGAGAGACGACGAACAGACCGAGGCGGATAGAAGAAGGAGAGACGACGAACAGACCGAGGCGGATAGAGAGAGACGACGAACAGACCGAGGCGGATAGAGAGAGAGACGACGAACAGACCGAGGCGGATAGAGAGAGAGACGACGAACAGACCGAGGCGGATAGAGAGAGAGACGACGAACAGACCGGGCGGATAGAGAGAGACGACGAACAGACCGGAGCGGATAGAGAGAGAGACGACGAACAGACCGAGGCGGATAGAGAGAGAGACGACAGACAGACCGAGGCGGATAGAGAGAGAGACGACAGACAGACCGAGAAGACGGATAGAGAGAGAGACGACGAACAGACCGAGGCGGATAGAGAGAGAGACGACGAACAGACCGAGGCGGATAGAGAGAGACGACGAACAGACCGAGGCGGATAGAGAGAGAGAGAACTGACAGACAGACCGAGGCGGATAGAGAGAGAGACGACGAACAGACCGAGGCGGATAGAGAGAGACGACGAACAGACCGAGGCCGGATAGAGAGAGACAGCGAACAGA
>JBBBDQ010002372.1:92500-122500 GCA_037127315.1 Ascarosepion bandense
TCGGATGCACATTCTTCGATGGGAAGACTAAAAACGTCGTTCCATGGGACGTCACAGAGGAAGTCTCGGAACGAATCCCAGTCTGCCCTTTGGTAGCAGTAGGATATTCTACTGGTCTGGGTTTCTTGGGTCGGGCGGGAGAGGAATGAAATGTTGACGTAAACTACGGTGTGGTCAGAGTTCCCGTGTGGGCAGAGTTGTTTGCTAGTGCAAGAGTCTGGGATGGAAGTGAAGCAGAGGTCTAGTAGTGAGTTCCTTCCGTTAGGGTTGTCGGAGAAACGCGTGGGGAAGTCCACCACTTGCGTGAGGGATTGGGTTATTGAAAAATTCATGGTGTGGACAACAGCAGGGTCGGTGTCAGCGTTCTTCAGCCACTTGGTGTGGTGGGCGTTAAAGTTACCAAACACAAATATGTGGGCAGAGGGATGGGAAGAAATGGCTTTGTCGATATTGTCAGATGCTGTCAAGTAACGAACAGTCAGAGGAGGAAGGGGAGCGGTAGATAAAGAAGAGATAGCTAATCGAGCTTAGAAGTGAGAGACGGAAGCCCATGAAAGAATGATCCAAGGATTCAAGAGATATCACCCTAGCTAGGGGGAGGTGTTCGCTGACATACACACCAAGCCCATGCATATGAACATTGGAGTCCTTCCTGAAGAGAGGAAGGTAGCCAGGAACGTAGAACTCAGATGAGGGGATAGAAGGGTTAAGGTTAGTTTCGCATAAGGTTAAGATATCAGGTGAGTTAGTGTGAAGGAATGATTCTACGCTGAGGAAGTTAGTGCGGATACCACGTATGTTAGTGAAAGAGATGCAGACTGGTTTGGGCGTTTTCAGACTAGCTGGTTTAGTTTTACTATTATGTTTGCTTTTTTCCATAG
The DNA here is from genome assembly GCA_037127315.1 of Ascarosepion bandense. Classification (NCBI taxonomy): domain Eukaryota; kingdom Metazoa; phylum Mollusca; class Cephalopoda; order Sepiida; family Sepiidae; genus Ascarosepion; species Ascarosepion bandense. The sequence goes on from JBBBDQ010002372.1 coordinate 93,382, forward strand.
TGATTCAGTTGAGGAGAGGTCTTAGAGTAGAATCAGTCGGTCACTTGTTTATCACTGAGACATGTAAAGAAAAAAAAAGAAAGAAAGAAACACTAAAAAATATTTTTTATAAACTTTTGTGCTTCCGTACTTTACAAAGTGAAGATTGAAAAGTTCCCGCCCTTTCCAGTTTATCAAAAATCTATCCAAATGGCAAAATATCGGATTTTTGATAATTTTTTTTTTCTTCGAGCTTTCACGGCTTCCTCATGCGATATAAAATTTATCAACCTCCTCTATATCGCCATCATTAACGGATTGCATCACTATGCGGCATGTTTAATCACACTAAAGCGATGAAGGTTTTTTTAATTACCGTCAAAGTTTATGTATGCCGGAAGAGAGTATTCGAATGTACATGTTGTTCATTTGTAGGAGTGAAGTTCAGGCCGAATCACGGAAGGACGGCGCTAAGGATGGGCGTGGCATAAACAGAGGACCCTTCGTATAGAAATGAGAAGAAAAGAAAAAAAAAGAAAAGATAGATAAATATATATATATATATATATAAACCTTTGGCTCAAAGGCAACGTTGCTTAATTCGGAAAACAAAAGGTCGAGTGAAACTCTGAAAGGGTCATTTGTTCCGTTAAAAATAACGGACACTTGGCGACTGGATAACAAACGAAATCATTTATAAACAGCTGACGTCAAACTTCTTTAAATATAGACACGGATCCACATATAGATGTGTGCATAAGCTAACACCCATCTACAAATACGCGTGAACAAACACACACACACGTATATTTGCATACACACGAACAGATTTGATACTTTCACGGCTTCTGCATCAATGAAAACTCCCTGGTGCCCCCTCTGCATGAATTTACTCGAGCTACTAGACTAACAACTAGGCTCCACCCTTATAGAGTGAAACTAATGAAATTTAACAGTAACTTCTACTCCACAGCTTCTTTTCTCGCACTACCCGCACGTGGAATTCTCTTCCGTGTACTTGCTTCCCTGAGAGTTACAATCTCAAAAAATTTAAATGCAAAGTCAACTGTCATCTCTTATCTCCTTGACTCGTATTCTTTCCCTGACAACCCTTGCATCATGTTCTTCTCCCTTTTCCACTCTACTCTACTCTCATGCAGCCCTCTTCACATCAGTGTTCTCATTCTCCCCTTACCTTTTTCTGACACCCCCTGTAACTTGTCCTTCTTTCTCATCATTCACCTCCTATGTAACACCCTGCCCACCAGTGGCAGTACTGCCTTGCTTGCGGTGAAATGATTAGGAAAAAAATATATATATATAAACAATAACACATAGACACGTGCGTTTTCATGTGCACATACACAAATATACTCAGTCAGTTAAGTGCCATACGTGATACACGCTTTGGCCGATAATGTATCGAAAGAGACTTGACTGACTGAGCAGAAGATTATCTCGCAATAGGTTGCCGTTACTTTCTGTGATAGACTGGTTGCCAGCCAAGGCTATAGACTCCAATCTGTCATGTTATTTGATTCAGAACTAGAGGGAGAAGCGATGTATTATATTATTACGTAGCAACTAGTGGGGGTTCATTTTATTACTTCATAACAATAGAAAACCGATCCCCCACTTGATGACTAGTAAAAGCCTTAGTCATGCATTCCAACTATTATATTCAGCCAGTCAGTTAAGTGCCATACGTGATACACCCTTGGGCGATCATGTCTCGAAAGAGATAACTGACTGAGCAGAAGATTATCCTGTAGTAGGTTGCCACTGCTTTCTGTGTTAGACTGGTTGCCAGCCAAGGCTATAGAACCCAATCTGTCCTATTATTTGACCCATAACTGGAGAGAAGAGACGGATTAATACCTTTCCAAATGGTATTTGTGCGTAAGTGAATGCGAGGAATTCAACTGGAATTCGAACTCGGCTCCCCGATTTGTCGTTCCGAGTCGATATCCAGTACACCACAACGAACAACACACCCCAAAACAGTGGTGCAACCCTACCAAATAGGATGTATTACTGATCTTTAATTTGAATCCTGGTTTAAAAAAGAAAAAAGAAAAAGATGTTAACTACAGTTATATGAAAGGAAAAAAATAACTATAGAGTTGTGGTGATTGGGAAAACAACCCAGCAAGAGTCTGTTCCATAAGGAATCAATTCTTGAGAAGACGTTTACTGTATGGAACTTACTTCTTACTTTAAGAATATGAAAGGAGAAGATAACGGTTAACTCTAGACTTGAAGAGGTCGAGGTTGTAGTGATTGGGAAAACATCCCAGCAGGAGTCTGTTTCATAAGGAATCAATTCTTGAGATGTTTTCTGAATGGAACTTACTTCTTACCATTAGAATATGAAAAGGAAAGCTAACGGTTAACCTTACACTAGAAGAGGTCATTATTATAGTGATTGGGAAAACAACCCAGCTAGTGTCTGTTCCATAAGGAATCAATTCTTGAGAAGATATCTGAATAGAATTTCTTATTATCGGAACACAAATGGAATAACATTGTTTTGTTGCGCTAGCAAATTCACAAATTTTTTGAGGAGCGCTTTCAAACACGGGGGGTGGGGTGGAAAACGCATTTCATTTTGTCTCTTATCTATATGTTTGTGTTTTTTTTAACTTTTTGGCGTTTAGCACCCTTCCAGGCTCCAACGAATACCGTAAGTTCCACTCGTGGGGCGAAACGTCAAATGTTGTCCATAAAAGATAAGGTAGAATGTATGGTAAAACTTTACAACGGCTTATTTGTGCGAAGATAAACTTTGTTTTATAGCATTGTCTCACGTACGATTTATGACAAAACAAGAAAGAAGCAAGAATAAATTTTATAACATTTCGAGACGACTATGAGACAAATTTCGCTTAAGGGCACTGCTAAGCATTGCTTGGTCGGCTAATTTCTACGTAGGTCAGTCGGTCTAGAACACGTCGGATTTAACGACGGCTTCCTCTGTTTAGGTAGAGGCAGATTCAAATCCTGCCGGACACATCTTTCTTTAGCAATATTTTTCAAATATTTTGGTTGGTAGACGAAAATAAATATATTGTGTAATAAATAAACAAGCGTCTACTCAAATACGCGTATCCACTAAAAACGATAAAAATATGTCGGATTAATGAATAGAAATATCCTTACTTCTTCAGAGATCTGTTTTATTTACTTTTAAATACGTAATTGAGCAGGTATGAAAATTTCTAGAGGTCGATGACTAATCTTGGAATTATTTCGAACTTTTGTTCTCGTCTTGGTTGATACAGGTGTTATAATAGATAAAACGTTTTGACCAAGTACCCTCTGGTCATCATCAGGTGTCCATAGATTGATGTGGAATATCTCGTTGATTATTGCGAAATGTCCTGTGAAATCGATTATTGTTCTTTCATGTTGAAATTTGGTACTCTCACTACCAAGTCCAAGGATCGAACTCATGACCACTAGATGATACTAACACATGTACCAACTACGCCACCGTCCCGAAGGACTTTAGTGGCGTATTTTTGGAGCCTTGTATATTCAGTGTCTGATGGATTTTGACAACTCGATTATGTTAGTGGGTTTGTGCCACTTATCATGATTTGTAATTTGTCTATTATAACACCTATATCAACCAAGATCAGAACAAAATATCGAAATAATTCCAAGAGTATAGAAAATTACTCATCTCAGAAATAAATACAAATTAGTCTGAATCTTTTTACAAATACAACCACACACGTCTTTCAGGTGGGTTCATACTTTTTATATATTTATTTTTTTAAACACCATAAAATTGTTAAGGACAGTTTCAGATACATTTTCGGGTTAACTCTCACAACAGACCTCAAGTGGATCCGCTGCTAAGAAAGTCGGTTCTCTGTTTTTTTTTGTAATCGTATCACCCCGTATCACGGTTTCTCCTTTGAAGCCTGTCGAGAACCTCAGGATAATTTATTCATTTATTTAATCGTATCACCCGATGTGCGTGGTGGTCCAGTGGATATCGACACGGAACAAGAAATCGGAGAGCCGAGTTCGAGTTCCAGCTGAATTCACTGCATTCACTTGGGAAAGGTATTAATCCGTCTCTTCCTTCCAGTTATGGGTTAAATAACAGGACAGATTGAGTTCTATAGCCTTGGCTGGCAACCAGTCTACCGCAGAAAGCAATGGCAACCTACTGCGGGATAATCTTCTGCCCAGTCAGTCATGTCTCTTTCGAGACATGATCGCCCAAGCGTGTTTCACGTATGGCACTTAACTGACTGACTGATCACCCGAGCAAGGCGGTAATACCACTGATGTGCAGGGGGCTACATAAGAGTAAAAGATTAAGTAGAAGAGAGTGAAGAGGAGGACGAACCAGTTAGGAGCAAGAGAAGGATGGGAATACAGGTGTGATGACAGTTGCAAAGGTGGAGAAAATGGAAAGGATATACGGGGTGGTGAAAGAACTAGAGTCAAGTGGTTAATATTGTATTGACATTGACATTGCATTTAAGTATTGACATTGCATTTAAATTCCTGGAGGTTGTAGCCGTCAGGAAAGCAAGAATATGGAAGCGAAATCCACAGGCGGGAAGTGCGAGAGAAGAAGCTGAAGGAGTAGAATTGTCGTCTGCATTTGGTTAATCTAACTGCGAATGGGTGAGACCCAGTTGCCAATCTGGTTGCACGAGTCACTGCACATATATAAATCTACCATCTGCCTGTGCATTGAATACTGCTGCCATGTCTGGTCGGGTGCTCCTGCTATCCACCTAGGGGTCCTTGACAAAATCCAACGAAGAATCTGTAGTGTTATCGATCCTGACTTGGCAGATCAGATACAGTCACTTTCTCACCGGCGCATTGTGGCTTCCCTGTGTTTCTTCTACAAATATTTTCACAGCTTCTGTTCCGATGGACTTAGCTCACTGGTGTCCCCTATATATGAATTTACTCAAGTCACAAGATTAGCAACTAGGTCCCACCCATTTACTGTGAAACTAATAAAATGTAAACGCAAGTTCTACTCCAACAGCTTCTTTTCTCGCACTTCCCGCCCTTGGAATGTCCTTACGTTTACTTGCTTCCCCGACAGCTACAATCTCCAATAATTTAAATGCAAAGTCAGTAGTCATCTCCTATCTCACTAACCTGCATCCTTTCTCATGCTCCTTTCTCCGTCCACGTCACTCATCAATATTCTCATCCTTTTCTTATCCACTTCCTGACACCCCTATAACCTGTCACTTTTTCTCATAACTTTCCTCCTATGTAACCCCTTGCCTAACAGTGGCAGTAAAATGCCTTGCTTTGGGTGATATGATTATAAAATAAATAAAGACATTTAAATATTATACAACATATTAAAATTATATTTCTGATGAATGAAAGCTATTTGTTGGTTTCCCTAAAATCTAAGCCGTTTGGCTAGATAAAGATTTATAGTTTTAATTCACAAAAAATATGATGTGCATGCAGTTTTAATTCATCATGACTATAATAATTATCAACATATTACGAATAAATTAAAATGATTATTAAATTACATGGAAAAATGCGCGCATGAAAAGTAATATTCTTAAGATTATATTAAACCTGGAAAAGAACAGGACAAGTTATTAAACCTGGAAAAGTAAAGGACAAGATATTCTAGTGAAGTAAAAAATAAGAAGTTTCTTAGTTTAAAATATTCCATTCAACTTTTATTTTTAGTTGCAATATTTTTACTTTTCATGTAAACTATGATTTTTCCAGACACTGCTATTACTTTAATATAAATTTAATGCCGAGAACCACACTCAAATATATTAAAAAGAAAAACAATTTTATGTAATTGATTAAAAAACAATAAAAAATGAATTATTTAATACGGATAATCAATTCTGATAAAATAATAAGTGATATGCAAAGTTTAATTGACAAAAATGATAAAAGATATTAGATATTTAAATGCTGAAAACCGCATGCAAAAAATATTAAACAGAAAGAGTTATAAATAAAATTTATTATTAGAAGCGTTATTCGCTCGCTCACTTATGTAGTTAGTCTCCCTTTTTGGGTCTTCACATATTTTGATTTAAATTTGTTTTTCTACTAAACCAAAATACAATTTTTTTTCGAAATGTAGTTAAGGAGGTGTCCTATCTAACTCTGTAAACTGTTTAAAATTTGGTTGAGAACTAAATCAGGAGTAAAGGTTGATCTGGTGCGTCTTGAATGTTTACTACGATACATTTCAGAGCAGAGACGTAGAATCGAAAATTGTGTTATATAAGGCTTGATTTGACTGTGGAATCATTTGTGGTCGAGTGGTCTAAGACGCACCAGATTAATTGGTGGCTCCATCTAAGTTGGTAGAGGTCACAGGTTTGAATCCTACCGAATGACACACATTTTCGTAACAAAATTTGTCGTAAATAATCAGGTTGATAGAAATAATTATATAAATATACTGTTTGAGTAAAAACAGAATATCTACTCAAATACGAGTAGCGATTTAAAATAATGTTCAAATAAATTAAATATGTCGGTTGTTAAAACCATTTCGTTAATCTTCGAAATTTTCCGTAACATAACTACTCTAGTATCTACGCATTGTTCATTCAATAATGAATTAGAACACTCTTAGTTACTGGCGTGTGTCCACATGGTATATCACACGCTAAAAGTCTGCCTCCTACTGAGCGCCCATAGCTCAGAGGTAGAATTGTCGACAATACGGTCGGGTTTCGATTCCTGGCTAAAAACAATCGTACTGATGAGCCGTGATACAGCGAAACAGATCTGTCTGCGGATGAGAATATATATATATATATATATATATATATATATATATATATATATATTTGTTGTGTTCCTTTGATTAAAATTAAATTCCACTCGGACAGCTTCTTCAGATCTGTTACTTTATGAAACAAACTCCCAAGAGAATGCTTCTCCGTCAGGGTCATTTTGAGTTCAGGTTCAACCAATGTTTATCCTACTGATCTTCATAATATTCCCAAAATTTTCTTTTTCTTAAATTTTCACTCACTAACCCTTTACTTTGAGGTCTGCTTTGTATTGGGTGAACTGCAAAAAAACAAAAAAAAAAAAAACAAAAAAAAAAATATTCAGTAAAACATTTAGGATTTATATATTTGTTTACGTACTAAGTATGAAAAGGAACTAAAAGAATGTATTTTGAGTAAAGTTTCAGTTGCTAGCTTTTTTCTGGTTTCCTCATGTTACACCTCAAGACATTGACATTAATTTTGTTAATATTTGAATATTATCAAGAAAAATACTGTAACTGTCAATTTATACTGTGATATTTCTGTATTTAACATTTGACTTTATGAAATATCTTCAGTCATTTAAAAGAAAAAAGTGAGTGTGTATATATATATAGATAAGAAAACACATATATAGAAAAAATAGGATTTATTTGTATTAGAAATGCATCCAATAGTCGTCTTTTTAACACTAGTAAAAAAACCTAGAACCGGTAGGGGTTAGGCCTCGTCCGTCTAACCAGCCACCGCTTCTTGTCGTTGCTGGAGACGAAGTAGAGAAAACAACATGGATGTGTATTGTGGTGGAGTGGATATCGACTCGGAACGAGAAATCGGAGAGCAGAGTTCGAATTCTAATTGAATTCATCATGCACAAATACCCTTGAAAAAGGCATGAACCCATCTCTTCTCCATCCAGCTATAGATTAAATAGGACGGATTTGTTCTGTAGGCTTGGTTGGCAAACAGTCTATCACAGAAAGTAATGGCAACCTACTGCGGGAAAATCTTCTACCTATTCAATCATGGAGCGAAAGAGACATGATCATCCAAGCGTGTGTAACGTATGGCGCTTAACTGACTGATCTAGTTAAACGAATAGAAAGACAGATTGGGTTCTATAGCCTTGGTTTGCAAAACAGTCTAACATAGAATGAGATGGCCACCTACTGTGGGAAAATCTTCTGTCTAGTCAGTCATGGTTCGAAAGAGACATGATCGTCCAAGCGTGTATCATCTATGACACTTAACTGGCTGAAAGTAGCTTAAAAGTCTTAAGCTTTTTCTTAATATGTATTTATGTATATAATTTTTTCTTATTTACGAGCTAATCATTTCACATAAACGGTACTATTTTACTGCTTTCAACGTCGAAGCAACACCGAGGAGTAGAGACCTGCATACAACGCCAGTAAAACGCAATGGGCTTCTGGTATATATATATATATATATATATATATATATATATATATATAAAAGCTTTTCAAGGAACCGGAAAGCCAATCCGAAATGTGATCAAGAGAAAAACCGCTACTGCTCTTTCTTCCAAAAATAGATACTAAATAAAACCTCAGAGTTTAGTCGGGGAAGTTAAAAGTACAGGGTAGATTTCAGAAAGAATCTAAAGCTCTGACGAAAGACACTACATACCTCGGAAGTTGAAACGAGCGCGAACGTATCTTGACTGCAAGATAATAACAAAAAAAAGAGACATGGCTACTATTGAAGACAATTTATGCATGCCTATCTCGTTTAAAACGAGACGATATTTGCACAAATGCAAATTTTGACCGTCTTCGAATGGCATAAAAAGCAAGGTGCCAGTAGCTCTGGGAGTGTCATTTTGTTTGAGCAAACTGCCTGAGTTAGTTGGACGTCGCGTCCCAATTCGACTTAGTGGCATTATCACCTTGATTGTCGAAATCTTGCTCACAGAAAATAGGTGTCTAACAAATTCTATTGTTTACTAAAGTACTATATCGTCAAATGAAAAACTATTAAAAAGCTTACATAGGATCTACTCAGAACATTTAAGCAGAGGTGGTATTTACCGAAACCAAACATCCTTTTCTCCGTATTTTTGGCAGTTAAAAAATACAAATAAAACCCCAAAAGTAAAATAGAACATTCTAGAAACAAAACAAAAAAACAAAAACAAAAAACCACTGTCAACATAGTCGAAGCCACAAATTGATCCGGTGCGTCCTAGACCGCGAATGATTCCACAGTCTAATCAAAGTCAAATCAAACTTTATATGACGCAATTTTCTATTCTCTATAAATAACCATTACTACTCTGAAATAAAGGACACACTTTCGCAACATAATTTATCGTAAATAATCAGGCCGGTAGAAATAAATATATAATACTGTTTGATTGTAAACAGAATATCTACTTAAATACGAGTATCGATCAAAAATAATGTTCAAATAAATAAATTAAATTTGCCGGTTGCTTTTTAAAAAATCATTTCACCCCGAGCAAGGCAGAAACGCCACTGATGTGCAGGGGGTTACATAAATGTATAAAGATTAATTAGAAAAGAGCGAGGAGTACAAGCTAGTCAGAAAGGAACAATAGAAAGCAGGCGCGATGACAGATACATAGGTGGAGAGAAAGGGAAGGTTATACAGGGGAGGGGAGAGAGCTAGAGTCCAGTGGTTAGTAGATGAGTATTAACTTTGCATTTAAATTTCTGGAGGTTGTAGCCGTCAGGAAAGCAAGAATACGGGAGTGAGTACCTATCACATTACAGACTCTCCTTTGGAGCTTGTCAAGAACACTGAGGAGAACGGCAGGGGCACCTGACCATAAATGGCAGCAGTACTCCATGCACGGACGGATGGTGGACTTGTATATATGCAGGATGGATTCAGGTGGAAAAAACATCCTGGATCGACATAGTGACCCAATCTTCTTAGCAGTAGAACCATTTCGTTAATCTTCGGTACTTTCCGTAATATAGTCGTCGGCTTCTATGTACCCTATCCTTTCAGGACGTAGGCGATCATGGCTTTCCACGACTCCCTATCCCTGGTGGCTCTTAGCATGCTTTCTCCTGTTTAACATGCAACCCTAGTCCCATCATCCACCTGATTAGGTCCTTCAAATATGTTATCTGCTGCTTTCCCCTGTCTTTGTTTCCCTCTATCTGACCTGTTAGCATCAGATTCTCCAAGCCCTCCTTCCTCATTGCATGTACCAGGAACTTCAGTTGTCTCTTCCTGATGCTCAGTATTAATTTCCTTTTCATTTCCAACACCTCGTCATTGTTGTCATGCTCGATCCATGATATTCGCAGCATCCTTCGGTAGAACCACATTTCAGTTGCTTCAGGTTTTTCTTTCATCTTCGATGATAATGTCCAGCATTCGCTGCCATATTGAAGAACTGAGAGAGAGAAATACACGCACGCACAGAGAGAGAGAGAGAGAGATACACGCACGCACACACAGAGAGAGAGAGAGAGAGAGAGATACACGCACGCACACACAGAGAGAGAGAGAGAGAGAGAGAGAGATACACGCACGCACACAGAGAGAGAGAGAGAGAGAGAGAGAGATACACGCACGCACACAACAGAGAGAGAAAGAGAGAGAGATATACACGCACGCACAGAGAGAGAGAGAGAGAGAGATACACCCACGCACAAAGAGAGAGAGAGAGAGAGAGAGAGAAAGAGAGATATACACGCACGCAGTGAGAGAGAGAGAGAGAGAATACACGCACGAAGTGAGAGAGAGCGAGAGAGAGAATACAAGCACGCAGTGAGAGAGAGAAATACAAGCACGCAGTGAGAGAGAGAGAGAGAGAATACAAGCACGCAGTGAGAGAGAGAGAGAGAGAATACAAGCACGCAGTGAGAGAGAGAGAGAGAGAATACAAGCACGCAGTGAGAGAGAGAGAGAGAGAGAATACAAGCACGCAGTGAGAGAGAGAGAGAGAATACAAGCACGCAGTGAGAGAGAGAGAGAGAGAATACAAGCACGCAGTGAGAGAGAGAGAGAGAGATACAAGCACGCAGTGAGAGAGAGAGAAGATACAAGCACGCAGTGAGAGAGAGAGAGAGAATACAAGCACGCAGTGAGAGAGAGAGAGAGAGAGAATACAAGCACGCAGTGAGAGAGAGAGAGAGAGAATACAAGCACGCAGTGAGAGAGAGAGAGAGAATACAAGCACGCAGTGAGAGAGAGAGAGAGAAATACAAGCACGCAGTGAGAGAGAGAGAGAGAATACAAGCACGCAGTGAGAGAGAGAGAGAGAGAGAGAATACAAGCACGCAGTGAGAGAGAGAGAGAGAGAATACAAGCACGCAGTGAGAGAGAGAGAGAGAATACAAGCACGCAGTGAGAGAGAGAGAGAATACAAGCACGCAGTGAGAGAGAGAGAGAGAGAGAATACAAGCACGCAGTGAGAGAGAGAGAGAGAGAGAATACAAGCACGCAGTGAGAGAGAGAGAGAGAATACAAGCACGCAGTGAGAGAGAGAGAGAATACAAGCACGCGGTAGAGAGAGAGAGAATACAAGCACGCAGTGAGAGAGAGAGAGAGAGAGAATACAAGCACGCAGTGAGAGAGAGAGAGAGAATACAAGCACGCAGTGAGAGAGAGAGAGAGAGACAAGCACGCAGTGAGAGAGAGAGAGAGAGAGAATACAAGCACGCAGTGAGAGAGAGAGAATACAAGCACGCAGTGAGAGAGAGAGAGAATACAAGCGCGACAGAGAGAGAGAGAATACAAGCACGCAGTGAGAGAGAGAGAATACATGCACGCAGTGAGAGAGAGAGAAACCATGCACGCAGTGAGAGAGAGAGAGAATACATACGCAGTGAGAGAGAGAGAGATACATGCACGCAGTGAGAGAGAGAGAGATACATGCACGCAGTGAGAGAGAGAGAGAGAATACATGCACGCAGTGAGAGAGAGAGAGAGAATACATGCACGCAGTGAGAGAGAGAGAGAGAATACATGCACGCAGTGAGAGAGAGAGAGAGAGAATACATGCACGCAGTGAGAGGAAATACATGCACGCAGTGAGAGAGAGAATACATGCACGCAGTGAGAGAGAGAGAATACATGCACGCAGTGAGAGAGAGAGAATACATGCACGCAGTGAGAGAGAGAATACATACGCAGTGAGAGAGAGAGAATACATGCACGCAGTGAGAGAGAGAGAATACATGCACGCAGTGAGAGAGAGAATACATGCACGCAGTGAGAGAGAGAGAATACATGCGCGCGGTGAGAGAGAGAGAGAATACGTGCACGCAGTGAGAGAGAGAGAATACATGCACGCATTGAGAGAGAGAAAAAATACGCACACACACGTACTATGAAAGAGAGAAAGAGCTAGAGAGTGAGGGTGTAGGACACACAACTAGAGCGAGAGAGAGCGAGCGAGAGGGACGCACAACGAGAGAGATTGAGAGAGGGAGGGACGCACAACGAGAGTGATTGAGAGAGGGAGGGACGCACAACGAGAGAGATTGAGAGAGGGAGGGACGCACAACGAGAGAGATTGAGAGAGGGAGGGAAGCACAACGAGAGAGATTGAGAGAGGGAGGGACGCACAACGAGAGAGATTGAGAGAGGGAGGGACGCACAACGAGAGAGAGAGAGAGAGGGAGGGACGCACAACGAGAGAGAGAGAGAGGGAGGGACGCACAACGAGAGAGAGAGAGAGAGGGTGGGACGCACAACGAGAGAGAGAGAGAGAGGGAGGGACGCACAACGAGAGAGAGAGAGAGGGAGGGACGCACAACAAGAGAGAGAGAGAGGGAGGGACGCACAACGAGAGAGAGAGAGGGAGGGACGCACAACGAGAGAGAGAGAGGGAGGGACGCACAACGAGAGAGAGAGAGGGAGGGACGCACAACGAGAGAGAGAGAGGGAGGGAGGGACGCACAACGAGAGAGAGAGAGAGGGAGGGACGCACAACGAGAGAGAGAGAGAGGGAGGGACGCACAACGAGAGAGAGAGAGAGGGAGGGACGCACAACGAGAGAGAGAGAGAGAGGGAGGGACGCACAACGAGAGAGAGAGAGAGAGGGAGGGACGCACAAGCGAGAGAGAGAGAGAGGGAGGGACGCACAACGAGAGAGAGAGAGAGGGAGGGACGCACAACGAGAGAGAGAAAGCGGGAGGGACGCACAACGTGAGAGATCGACAATCATGCACAAAGAGAATGAGAGAGACTTACTTTTGTTGTACACTGAGCACTCCACCCAACTTTTATCCGGTCATTGTATGAATAAAGAGCTAGCTTTAATCCTTGGTTTTCAAGTTTTTACCCCCACCCCTAAAAAAGGTAAAAAAGGGGATGGAATATCTTAACTTTCTGGTTCCATATACGATGTCCTACCGTTCAAACCCGGCTTTGTGCTGTATCATTTTCGGCTAAACATTCTAATAAATATCCTTATAATTGTATGAGAGAAATTAGGAAGGTTTTGGGTGAACTGCTGGCTCTTGAATTACACACCAAAAGAAGAAAATTTCAATAAACTGACAAACTGATCTCTTTGCTCACATCGAATATAAACTGAAGAGCTCTCAAGTTGGTCACTTTCATGTCGTTAACCATTAAAATTTTTCCCTTGCGTGTTTTGCTCATATTTTTCCCTTTGACATCTTTCATCTTTTTGTTAAACTGCTTTTTTTTTTATTTCAACTCCAGTCATCGAATCATCTTCCCGACAACGACGACGTTATGAAGTATTTTGCGTGACAAGGAAGATTTCTTAGGCGGTACATTGAACACAGTCCTCTTGAATAGAATACGATTTCTTTGAGGTTAAAAAAAGAAAAAAATACTTCAGGTATTATAGAATAAATACGAGAAAAGAGGAATTCAACTATATATCTAATCAAAGTACGCCAACTATGAAAATTCCGACAATCATAGAAGTAACATTTTTTTATATTTTTAAATTAAAACAAATATCTAGCAAACGAATACTTTACGTCTATTCTTCAAGTATCAGCTGAAGGTCAAAATAAGAGAGAGAGAGAGAGAGAGAGTGACAGAGAGAGAGTGACAGACACAGAGAGAGAGTGACAGTGACAGACACAGAGAGAGGGTGACAGTGACAGACACAGAGAGAGGGTGACAGTGACAGACACAGAGAGACAGTGACAGACACAGAGAGAGAGTGACAGACACAGAGAGAGAGTGACAGACACAGAGAGAGTGAGAGTGACAGACACAGAGCGAGAGTGACAGTGACAGACACAGAGAGAGAGTGACAGTGACAGACACAGAGAGAGAGTGACAGTGACAGACACAGAGAGAGAGTGACAGTGACAGACACAGAGAGAGAGTGACAGTGACAGACACAGAGAGAGAGTGACAGTGACAGACACAGAGAGAGAGTGACAGTGACAGACACAGAGAGAGAGTGACAGTGACAGACACAGAGAGAGAGTGAGAGTGACAGACACAGAGCGAGAGAGAGAGTGACAGACACAGAGAGCGAGAGAGAGAGAGAGAGAGAGAGTGAGAATGACAGACACAGAGTTTTCAGAGGACTTTAGTAAAACGTGGATGAATGTTGCATGTCTGGAGTCTGTAAATGGAGCTAACTTTGAGTGACGTCTCGATCTGACTGTTTGAAGTCAGTTAAGTGCCATACGTGAAACACGCTTTTGGGCAATCATGTCTCGAAAGAGACATGACTGACTGGGCAGAAGATTATCCCGCAGTAGGTTGCCATTGCTTTCCGCGGTAGACTGGTTGCCAGTTAAGGCTATCGAACCCAATCTGTCCTGTTAGTTAACCCATAACTGGAAGGAAGAGACGGATTAATACCTTTCCCAAGGGTATTTGCGCATAAGTGAATGCAATGGATTCAACTGGAATTCGAACTCGACTCCCCGATTTCTCGTTCCGAGCCGATATCCACTGGACCACAACGCACATCCCACATGTCCATTTAGATATGTCAAGCTTAGTTATATTAGAATTTGACTATTTTTTTTGTTTTTTAATGGTTTCACCGCGAGCAAGGCATTCCACTGCCACTATTGCGCAGGGGGTTACATAAGGAGGAAAGTGATGAGAAAATATCTAACCAGATATAGAAAATGTCAGAAGGAGGGTGATAGACGGGTAAGGATACCGAGAATGAGGGTTGGTTAGATGGTGAGAGTGTTTGAGAGAATAGATGCAAGTTAGTGTGATAGGAGGTGTCTATTGACCTTAAATTTAAACTCCTGGAGATTGTAGCCGTCTGGGAAGCAGGCATGTGGAAGGGAATTCCACAGGTGGGAAGCGCGAGAAAAGAAGCTGTTGAAATTACGGTTACATTTTATCTGTTTCACTGTAAAAGGGTGGGACCAAGTTGCTAATCTAGTATCTTGTGTAAATTCGGATCTAAGTTCACCGGAGCAGAAGCAGTGATAGTATTTATAGAAGAGGCACAGGGAAGCCACGTCACGCCGGTGAGAGAGTGATTGCAGCCGGTCTGCCAAGTCAGTATCGATCACGTTACAGATTCTCCGTTGTATTTTGTCAAGAAGCCCGAGGAGAGTAGCAGGGGCACCCGACCAGATGTGGCAGCAGTATTCAATGCACCGGCGGATGGTAGATTTATATATGTGCAGGATATATTCAGACGGGAAAAACTTACGTTTTGTTTAACAGCATATCAGCACCTATGGGTTATTTAATGCCAAAAAGTTACTGTTTTAAAGTTCGATTTTCGTTAGAAGGTTGATTTAGTCAGATTTTCATTAATGTTTTTAAAATAATTGTTATGAACGGGTCGTTTGTCTCCTAAGTAAAATGCCTTAATTTGCAGTATGATACATGGTTCGTGAATGCATATGTGTGTGTGTAGCACGTGGAGAAAATGCATGAAACGAAAGAAAAGTAGATATTTACTCACGGTTGACTGGAAGTATAGATTTATTTTACACGGAGAAACATTACAACATAGGTACATACAGAATCAGTCCCAAGTTATCGGGTTGTGTGTGACAACCATTAGGGCAGGAGAACATACATGCGTTCTTAACCATTGACGGCTATATTCCCAGTCTGTTGAGTCGTGCATCTCACGTCTGAATGTCGCGTTGATCACGTGACTCGCGTGGACCCACTTTTCAGAGGTTAAAAGGGAGGTACTGGGGGTTAACTATTTGCCCATAGCTGGGACCCTCGTGATCAGGGTGGACCTGGGAACAACAGTAATTAAGAGATGGTTTTATGCTTTTCACAACCTCCCAATCAGAGGTCTTGTTGCTGGATGCAATTTACCGTCATACCCAGGACCCAACCAGAAAGAGAAAGCTGAAATCATTAGAACTACTTCTTCATGTGCCGTGTCCCTTCATGACGTAAGCGATCATGGACTTCCACTTGGCTCTGTCTCTTGTGGTCCTCAATAATTTCTCTCATGGTATCTCTTCTATACCCTGCTCCGTCAACCATTTGCTCAGATCTAACAAGTACGTCTCTTTCCTCTGTCTCTTCTTCCATTTATCCGACCTGTAAGTATCAAATTCTCCAGACCTTTCTTCCTCATTACGTGCACCAGGAATCTCATTTGTCTCTTCCTGATATTTAGTACTAGCAGTATAGCCCGGCGTTGCTCGGGTATAATGAAAGCTTTAAAACTAATCCATAGTCCTGGAGCTCAGACTCAGCCTAAATGATATTGGTGTGAAGTTTGGTGAGAATCGGATAAAAATTGTGGATTTGTATAAAGGACATACAGACAGATAAACAGACACACATACAAACATCTTGCCTTTTATATATATATATATATATATATATATATATATATATATATATATATATATTATCGATTTTCTGCACTATTGTAAGAACTACAACCTTGAAACTTCTGACTATCGTTTCTTATGTCTTTGTCTATGAGTGTATGAAATTTGATTAAAATCGGACCACTCCTTCTATAACCCGATTTTTTCGGTTATCGATATTTATCGGCGGTACCTCGACACAAAACCTAGCTAAGAACACTCGCAGGTGCTTATAGTACAACTGTGTAAATTTTCAAGAAAATCGGTTCAGCCGTTTCGGAGTCTATAGGTAACGGACACACAGACAAAGTTCCATTTATAAACAAGTTTAGATCAGTTTTCTTCTCGTTGCACACGTGCTCCGTCCATGGTATGCTCAGCATCCTTCTGTAAAACCACATTTCTGCTGCCTCAAGCTTCTTTCATCTTTTGATGAGATCGCCCAGCATTGAAAAGGAGGTTAAAAGAATGTAAATGACAAGTCAAATTCAAGTTCAAATAATGAAAATATCTATGAAGGATAAATCTATAGTTGAAGGGACTGATAAAATAGCAAAATATTCAGCGAGAACCTGTTCCCTAAAGAAGCAAGGAAGCTTTCTCCTTAAAATTGAATTCGAAGTGAATGGAGATGATTCCTCTCAGTGTACATGCCATGGCAGGTCTCAGCAGCGAAAGTTACAAGTTGTGGAACTAAGGAATGGACACATTGAATTTTGATTTGCTCAGGAAATACAAATATTTAAGTTAGGATAATGAAGACCAGCTATTTTACTTTTTCCCAACTATATGGAGAGGCTCAGCAGCATTGACATATTTGGGAAAGACTTAAGAGTAGTCAAGCAGGAAACCGCTTGTATACGGACAGGTAACAAATTCAGCAGATATACAAAGATAGAAAGGGGCGTAAGACAAGGATGTGTCTTTTCACCGGATCTGTTCAACTTGTATAGCGAGAATAGTTTTAGGACCCTAGAATTTATGCCTGGATTCGTCATCGGAGGCCACAATTTAAACAATCTAAGGTGCGCAGATGATACAGTGCTGATAGCAGACACAGAATAGAAAATACAAGACATCCTACAAGGAAGTGACAAGAAAGGACTACAAATAAACTGCAAGAAAACCGACTGCATGGTCATCAGTAAAAAATGCAGCCCAATATGCCAAATACAGGTCGGGGATACTAAAATCAAGCAGGTACAAAAATTTAAATACCTGGAAAGTGTTTTAACAGAAGACGGAAAGTGCGACACAAAGATTCGAAGGCGAATTGACATGGCGAAGGAAGCATTCTGGGAGCTGAGTAGAGTATTAAGAAACAGGACAATTTCGCTAGAAACAAAGAGGAGAGTACTGGATTGCTACGTGCTGTCCGTCTTTCAATATGGCAGTGAATGCTGGACAATATCAAAGATGAAGGAAAAACTTGAAGCAAATTAAATGTGGTTCTACAGAAGCATTTTGGACATAAAGTGGGGGATCAATTCCATATTACAATCAATATATAAACTGACCCCTCACTTTGTGGTCACATCAGCTTCTATACATTTATATTCCTGAGATCCAAAAGCACAACGATGCATTCTGGGAGCTGAGTAGATTATTAAGAAACAGGACAATTTCGTTAGAGACAAAGAAAAGAGTACTGGATCGCGATGTGATGTCAGTTCTTCAATATGGCAGTGAATGCTGGACAATCTCATCAATGATGAAGAAAAAACTTGAAGCAAATGATAAGTGGCTTTACAGAAGGATGCTGCAAATATCATCGAGCATGTGAACAATGATTAGGTTTTGAAAATGATGGAAACAAAGAGGAAATTAATACTGAGCACAGGAAGGGACAGCTGAAATTCCTAGGACATGCAATGAAGAAAGAGGACATGGAGAACCTGATACTAACAGGACAGAAAGAGCAAAAAAAGACAGGGGAAAGCAGCGGATAACATATTTGAAGGACCTAATCAGGTGGATGATGGAACGAGGGTTGCATGGTGTAACAGGAGAAGGCGTGCTAAGAGCCACCAGTGATAGGGAGACGTGGAAAGCCATGATCGCCTACGCCCTGAAAGAACAGGGCAGATAGAAGAAGAAGAATCAACTCCATGGTTAACTTTCTATGCTATCTTAAACAAAAGACTTGATCTGTTGGTTGGTTTTGCGCAGCGGCATATCGACCTCTATGGGTTATCTAAAGTAACTGAAGATGCCAAGTGAGAAGCTAAAAATGAAATTCTCCCATAACAATGCCCGTTAACTCCACTCTGTTTGGACTGACCTTTGCGATCGGCCCAACTTTACATTATTTTGGGTGAATAGATCCGTATTTTTATACTTTTCCTATAGTTTTCATGTTTTTATTTGGAAGTGGGGAAAGGTCACTATTCCCCATAGCTAATTCCACCATTACTATTATCGTTGGCTGGGAATAAAACTTTAGTTTTTAATTTTCACAATAGAAGAGAAATCTTACGACAAAATAATGACGAATTGAAGAGCTAAAAATGAATTCATTTGTAAAAATGATTCACTGATTAAAAGAAAAAAATTGCGGAACACTAATAATGTAAATAAAAATTATGCGTTAAATATATTCAAGAAATACTGACTCTTCCTAACAAAATTGCTTTAGAGCTAAACTTCTAGCGAAGATCCAAGAAAAGCAAAAGCCAGTAAGAAGGTTTTTGATTCCCTTCATTTTTTTATTCGTGAGTTTAATTCCATAAACTAAATGAGTTAATATTTTCCGTATATAATAGGCAATTGTTTTGCTTGAAAGTAAAAAAAAAAAAAAAAAAATTATTTTCAGGAAAGTACAAGTAAAAAATTCAGTGTCAAAATTGATAACAGATTGGAATCTAGCTGTCATTTTTTTTCAAACAAATATCAAAACTTGAAAATATTTTCTGTTGATTCACTGCAAAATAAAATGAATTTAGTTTTATTAAAGTTCACACCAAATTCTCCCAGACCAAAGCCCTTTATTTGCACATCGTTTGACCTGATCTTTGAGATCGCCTCAAATATAGGCAACTCGTTGAAGTTGTTGCGAATCAAGCTAAGCAAATTTTGGTTTAAAATTTATAAATTTCAAAAGTGAACAAAAAATTAACGGAACAAACAAATTTTCATTTCTATTTTATAATTTCTTTTTGTGCGGAATTAATATTTGCGATGAGTAAATTTACATTATTTTATAAAAATGATACAAACACGGAGTTGTAATTAAAACGATACACACATTTTTTTTTCACTATATTTAAGTTTCACAAACTTTGAAATTAAACATTTCGATCGAATATTCAAAATGCAAAAAAATTTGCAAATTACTTAATATTGATGTATTACATTTGTTTAAACTATAATTAGATAAACACAATTTGTGGGCAAGAAAAACTAATACGAACGCGCACCATAAAAACTGGTTTACTGGCATTCAGTAAGAGATAAAATATACGAAAAACTTAGCTTACCCTTAGTCGCAAAACGTCAAAATAAAGAAAAAATTAAATGAATACGGTTTTGCTCATTGAAAATATTTTTTAAAATTTTAAACACAGGATCCAAGAAAGGTAAAGTCAGTAACGAGATTTATAGCGCCTGCCTTTTTTTTTTTTTTAATAAAGTGTTTTATATCGTTATATAAGAAAGTTTGTCTGCAGACGTGAAAAAGGTCTCCAATTGAATCATTATTTATGAAAAAACAAAATACAAAACTATTGTAGCAGGTTAAGTTGATGGTTTTCAGTGTTCCCTTATTGAATTAAAACAGATTTGTAATTCAAAGTGCATACACATGTTTCTCCACTTTATTTAAGTCTCCCAATCATTGAACTTAAACATCTTCGATTGAATATTTAAAAAACAAATTAAAATTTGCAAAGAAAATTGATGCATTTCAATTTGTTTGGGCCGCCATAAGCTAACACAGTTTGTGGGAAGGAAAAACTGATACGAAATGCTCATCATAAAAAATTGATGTGAATAAATATCATTCAGTAAAAGAAAAACAATGAAATGAAAAACTTACCTTAATTTTAGTCGAAACATGTCAAAAGAAACAAAAAATTGGATGAATTTGATTTTGTTTATATTCCAAACAGTGAAAAGGAGAAAGGCAAGGTCAGTAATGAAATTTGCGACTCTCACCATTTCTCTTAAAAGTTTAAACTCCTGTAAAAATGTTTGTCTGCAGACGTGAAAAGGTCGCCAAATGAATCATTAATTACACTGGTCAACAACAAAAAAGAAAAAAATGAAATGGTGTCCAGACACCAAACACCTTTTTTAGCTAATTTAAGGGTGCTGAACGTGAAAATGATCTTACATTTTCCTTGTTAGCTATCGTTTTTGCTGTACAGAAATATCTCATTTTATAAAAAAAAAAAGAAAACACTTTATTTGTTTTCTGTAAGGAATTCGACTCGAAGCCCCGTTCGAATTCCAGTTGAATTCCTTGCATTCACTTACGCGCAAAAACCATTGGGAAAGGTATTAATCCGTCTTTTCTCTCCAGTTTTGGGCTAAATAACAGAACAGATTGGGTTCTATAGCCTTGGCTGGCAACCAGTCTACCTCAGAAAGTAATGGCAACCTACTGCAGGATAACCTTTGGCCCAGTCAGTAATGTCTTTTTCGAGACATGATCGCTCAAAGTGTGTATCACGTATGGCACTTAACTGACTCACTGAATATAACAGTTGGAATCATGATTAAGGCTTCTTCTGGTCATAAAGTGGTGGATTGGTTTTCAATTGTTATGAAGTAAAACTGATCCCCCACTAATTACTACGTAATAATATAATACATCGCTTCTCCCTCTAGCTATGAGTCAAATTGATTTTATATTTTATTCTTTAGAACAGCTTCTGAGCTGCATACAAATAACAATGGTAAAAAAATAGAAATGTTGGGTTCTATAGCCTTGGCTGACAACCAGTCTACCACTGAAAGTAATGGCAAAATACTGCCGGATAATCTTCTGCCCAGTCAGTCATGTCTCTTTCGAGACATGATCGCCCAATGCGTGTATCACATATGGCACTTAACTGACTGACTG
The DNA here is from genome assembly GCA_037127315.1 of Ascarosepion bandense. Classification (NCBI taxonomy): domain Eukaryota; kingdom Metazoa; phylum Mollusca; class Cephalopoda; order Sepiida; family Sepiidae; genus Ascarosepion; species Ascarosepion bandense. The sequence goes on from JBBBDQ010002372.1 coordinate 114,948, forward strand.
AATATAATAGTTCGGATCATGATTAAGGCTTCTACTAGTTATAAAGTGGAGGATCTGTTTTCTATTGTTTTGAAGTAATAAACTGACCCCCACTAATTACTACGTAATAATATAATACATCGCTTCTCTCTCTAGCTATGAATCAAATAACAGAACAGATTAGGTTCTATAGCCTTGGCTGGCAACCAGTCTACCTCAGAAAGTAATGGCAACCTACTGCAGGATAACCTTTGGCCCAGTCAGTAATGTCATTTTCGAGACATGATCGCTCAAAGTGTGTATCACGTATGGCATTTAACTGACTCACTGAATATACCAGTTGGAATCATGATTAAGGCTTCTTCTGGTCATAAAGTGGTGGATTGGTTTTCAATTGTTTTTTGTATATATGATATTGGTAAATTTTCGTTTTAGGACCCGAAGGCCTTTACCCCTTCAAATCTTTCCAAAACATCCTTATTTCCGTGAAATTGTATATGCTGAACTGAAACCGATAATTGTTTATTGAAGAAACCTACCTTCTTTTCATTTTACCGAGAAGAAAAATATGGAACTTCTTGTCACTGTTTATCTCACCCCTAACCACGGTTAGAAAATGTTATTCACTGCAGACTGACTTCACGCGTAGATTTTTGATTTTTCGGTTTTTTTTATTTCCATTTTGCGATTAATACGCGGAAAATGAGTTCCGAAACCCAAAAAATCGCGGAGTAATTGCTAAATGGGAGTAAATAGAACGAATTCAGTATCCTACGCCTCAATTCATTGGTTAATCAGATATGAGAACGGTGGTAAGGGATGAAATATAGTCCGATTTATTTCTGGCCGATAACATGAAAAAAAGGTAAGTTTCTTCAATAAAAAATTATCGATTTGAGTTCAGCATATACATTTGCACGGAAATAGGTATGTTTTGGAAAGGGGTAAAGGCCTTCGGGTCCTAAAACGAAAATTTACCATGATGAAATTTACCGATGAAAATATTTCTCACCTCAAAATCTTAGAAACCTCTTAGTTCATATTGAAACCAACAAATATTCGTCTGCATATTGAGATATCCTAGTTTTTCAATGGCAATCAAACCTAAGTAATTAAAAATAATACGATTGAATATACCCAACCAACAAGTATTTTCACCAAATCATTTAATAAACTAAAAGCAGAAATAAAACCTTCGGGAACATAAGAACTATGGTAAAAATGTTCTCTTTCTTGATTGTTATTGTCAATGTTATTTAAGTCCCTTTTGATACACCAGCAATAGTCAGCCATCATTCGTTTGTCTCGTCGTCTCTGGTAGCGCTCTTCCATTGTTTTGATATCCTCAAGGAATCGTTCTTTTTACACATCACCGCAATTATCCAGAAATTTATCAAGATGGCTATGTAAAAAATGAACCTATAGCGGGGGTATCTTATCTTATTTATGCTTTTCTAGTAGTAGTATACCGTAACAGGTTAACGGAATTTGGCCTTGTGGGAAGATAGCCGAATATAATTCATAAAATGATTATAAAATCACGAAAGGCAATTTGAGTATAAAATAACATTTATATATATATTTCAATTAATGTTTTACAAATAAAGCAATACTTGAATATAAGTCCAACGGAGGTAAAAGAGTTCATGGAAAATAATGATGAGCTGAAAGAGATAAAGGCTTAGGAATGTGGAAGCGTCTTGTAGGTAAAGAATGTTCATTTAGGAGTTGCCACTTCTAAGGTCAGTAGGTCAGCAAGTTGGTTTGAGGAATGTTTTTGAAGAGGTCAGTTATTACTTATGAGACAGGGAGGTGGAAAGAGGTCAGCATTGTAGCCGCTCGACTTAAGTCAAGGGGATATTAATTACACTCTTCTCCTCTCGTTTCCCGTCTGTTTTACGATGCATTGTCTCCGATTTTTATATCTGCCTTCTGGATCAAAACACAGGGCGTTTCGAATTTCATCATTGTATTTGATTCTGGGCTTCCCATTGGCTGGTAAATAAAATTCGCGAAGGCTCGCGAAATGGTAATTTGATATTTGATTAATTTTTATTTTTCAACCGGAACATTTGCGCGAACTCGGATGCGCGCGACGAGTTTTATTCATTTGCCTTTTAGTCGGCATAGAGCCAATATCCGGTCTCGCTTTTGCTCGGTCGGTATCACCACAAACCTTAATGTATTACTGATAAAATTTATCGCTGCTAAAGTTTATCAGTTAACTTGAATTTTGGCGATAAATTGGAAAAATTCGGTACATCAATTTCAAAATTTTTGACGCAAAAACACCTTTTTTCCTATAAAAATAGTTAAAATAGTTTATTTCAAACATATAAATATATATAAAATAAATATATTTTACATTTTTTTAGTGTTGTTTTTTTAGTTTACTTTAGGTTGTTTTTAGTTTTTTAGGTTGTGTTTTTAGTTTTTTAGGTTGTTTTTTAGTTTTTTAGGTTGTTTTTTTAGTTTTTCTAGGTTGTTTTTTTAGTTTTTTTAAGTTGGTTTTTTAGTTTTTTAAGTTATTTTTTAGGTATTTAGGTTGGTTTTTAGTTCTTCTTTCGTTGTTTTTTTAGGTTGTTATTTTTAGTTTTTTTAGGTTGTTGTTTTTTTAGTTTTTTGAGGTTGTTTTTTAGTTCTTTTACGTAGTATTTTAGTTTTTTGTTGTTTTTTTAAGTTTTCTGTTTTTAGTTTTTTTTAGTTGTTTTTTGTTAGTTTTTTTAGGTTGTTATTTTTAGTTTTTTTAGGTTGTTTTTTTTTAGTTTTTGAGGTTGTTTTTTAGTTCTTTTACGTAGTATTTTAGTTTTTTGTTGTTTTTTAAAGTTTTCTGTTTTTAGTTTTTTTTAGTTGTTTTTTGTTAGCTGCTTTTAGGTTGTTTTTTTAGTTTTTTAGGTTGTTTTTTTTAGTTTTTTAGGTTGTTTTTTTAGTTTTCTTAGGTTGTTTTTTTAGTATTTTTAGGTTGTTTTTTTTAGTTTTTTTTAGTTTGTTTTTGTTTTTTTAGGTTGTTTTTTTAGGTCTTCTTAGGTTGTTTTTAGTTCTTTTTTAGGTTGTTTTTTTTAGATTTTTTAGGTTGTTTCTTTAGTTTTTTTAGGTTGTTTTTAGTTGTTTTTAGCTTGCTTTTTAAGTTTCTTTAGGTAGTTTTTTGTTGTTATTCAGGTTGTTATTTTAGGTTTTTTAGATTGTTTTTTTAGGTTTTTTAGGTTGTTTTTTTTTAGTTTTTTGAGGTTGTTTTTTAGTTCTTTTACGTAGTATTTTAGTTTTTGTTGTTTTTTTAAGTTTTCTGTTTTTAGTTTTTTTTAGTTGTTTTTTGTTAGTTTTTTTAAGTTGTTATTTTTAGTTTTTTTAGGTTGTTTTTTTTAGTTTTTGAGGTTGTTTTTTAGTTCTTTTACGTAGTATTTTAGTTTTTTGTTGTTTTTTAAAGTTTTCTGTTTTTTAGTTTTTTTAGTTGTTTTTTGTTAGTTGTTTTTAGGTTGTTTTTTTAGTTTTTTAGGGTGTTTTTTTAGTTTTCTTAGGTTGTTTTTTCGTATTTTTAGGTTGTTTTTTAGTTTTTTTAGGTTGTTTTTTGTTGTTTTTCAGGTTGTTTTTTAGTTTTTTAGGTTGTTTTTTTAGGTTTTTTAGGTTGTTTTTTAGGTCTTTTTATGTTGTTTTTTTTAGTTTTTTATGTTGTTTTTTATTTTTCTTTAAGTTGTTCTTTTTTAGTTTTTTTAGATTGTTTATTTTAGTTTTTTGTTTTTTAAGTTGTTTTTTTGTTTGTTTTTTAGTTTTTTTAGGTTGTTTTTTAGTTTTTTTTTTAGTTTTTTTTAGGTTGTTTTTTTTAGGTTTTTTAGGTTGTTTTTTAGTTCTTTTAGGTTGTTTTTTTTAGTTTTTTTAAGTTGTTTTTTAGTGTTTTTAGGTAGTATTTTAGTTTTTTTGTTGTTTTTTTAAGTTTTCTGTTTTTACTTTTTTAGTTGTTTCTTTGTTAGTTGTTTTTAGGTTGTTTTTAGGTTGTTTTTTAGTTTTTTACGTTGTTTTTTAGTTTTTTTAGGTTGTTTTTTAGTTTTTTATTGTTTTTTTAGTTTTTTTTAGGTTGATTTTTAGGTTGTTTTTTTTATTTTTTTTTGATTGTTTTTTAGCTTGTTAGGTTGTTTTTTTTATCTTTTTTGTTGTTTTTTTAGGTTTTCTGTTTTTAGTTTTTTTTAAGTTTTTTTAGGTTGTCTTTTTTTAGTTTTTTAGGTTGTTTTTTAGTTTTTTGTAGGTTGTTCTTTTAGATTTTCTTTGGTTGTTTCTTTCGTTTTTCTTTGTTTTTTTAGTTTTTTAGTTTGTTTTTTAGTTTTTTTGTTGTTTTTTTAGGTTTTCTTTTTTTCTTTGTTGTTTTTTTGTTAATTTTTTTATAGGTTGTTTTGTTTTTTGCCTTTCATCACTGGAGCATCGTTCTAAATATCTCAGATTTGATGGCTTAGCCAGATGAATACAATTTTACGCAGAAAAAAAATGGTAAAAATGCAGAATAATCTCTTTAAACTTCGAGCATACAGAATACAGGCCGAGTATGAGATGGCTGCATCTGATTAGTTTTATTTTAAGTGGCATTTGACGTTGCTAATTTTGATTATAGCAGAAAATTTGAATACTGTTGCCATATCTGGTCGGGTGCTCCTGCTATTCATTTTGAGGTTATCGACAAAATCCAAAGAAGGATCTGCAATATAATCAATCCTGACCTGGCAGCCCGCCTTCAGTCACTTTCTCACCGACATGATGTGGCTCTTGTCGGTCGTTTCTACAAGTAATTTCATGGTCACTGCTCTGACGAGCTTTTTTCTCTGGTTCCCCGACCACATGAATTTACTTGTACAACTAGTATAGGCATCTAGGTTCCACCCTTTTACCGTCCAAACAGTTAAATGTAACCGCCTATTCTACTTTAATAGTTTCTTTTCTCGCACTTCCCGTTTGTGCAGCTTTTTATAGTTTGCTTGCTTCCCTGATAGTTAAAATCTCCAAAAGTTTAAATGTAACGTCAGTCACCATCTTCTATCTACTTGATTCCCATTAATCTCTTATCTTTTCTTCAACATCCCCTGTACCTTGTTTATTTTCTCTCACTGTAATCTCCTAAGCACTAGTTGGGGTCCTGCCTTGCTTGGCGGGAAATGGAGTGGTCCGATTTTAATCAAATTTGATACACTCATAGACAAAGACATAAGAAACGATAGTCAGAAGTTTCAAGGTTGCAGTTCTTACAATAGTGCAGAAAATCGATAATATATATATATATATATATATATATATATATATATATATATATATATATATAAAAGGCAAGATGTTTGTGTGTGTGTCTGTTTATCTGTCTGTAACTCCTTTATACAAATCCACAATTTGTATCCGATTCTCACCAAACTTCACACAAATATTCTTTAGGCTGAGTCTGAGCTCCAGGACCATGGATTAGTTTTAAAGCTTTCATTAAACCCAAGCAATGCCGGTCTATACTGCTAGTGTATATATATATATATATATATATATATATATATATATATATATATACACACACACACACACACACACAATTAGGTGCGATTGGTAAATTGTCGCATTGATTTATTATTTCAAATATTCTTTAGGCTGAGTCTGAGCTCCAGGACCATGAATTAGTTTTAAATCTTTCATTACACCCGGGCAACGCCTGGCTATACTGCTAGTATATATATATATATATATATATATATATATATATATATATATGTTTGAATCTCATCATCGATTTGTTAGGAAGGTGACTTCTTGATGTTATTTGTCTGGAGAAGGCGATTCCAGCGAGCAGCACCGTTGGAGTGCCTGAAGACCATACCACGGGTTGATCTAAGCCTTTTGAGTGAAATTGGGTAGACGGCTTTGAGAAGTCACAAGTTATCGTGACCGAGGGTTTGGGCGTCCTGGCCTTGTTCAGATTGTTGTTGAGACTGGATAACGCGCTCTCTCCTTGAGACTGTAACTAAGGTCTGCTCAGCATAGTTGTAGTATAAACCACAGATGGGCTCCGTTGGTGTCGAACAAATGCAAGTATGCCTGAGCATGCGTCTGCAATGGGATTTAGCTAGCCGCCCAGGTAGACGGATACCTTCAAATACTAGTGGCCAGCCATTATATATACATATTATAAATTATACTTGAGAACATGTACAAACTACAATCTACTACAAAATTGTACATTTTGTTTCGACATTGAAAGAACAATGTCTCATCAGGTAGTTAATAATGATTATTACCATCATTACAAACTACCCGCTGAGACATTGTTCGTCCAATGTCGAAACAAAATGTACAGTTTTGTAGTAGATTGTACATGTTCTAAAGTATAATTTATAATAAAGATTCATTGCTCTATTTTTATATTGAGCACTGTTTTAAATTAATGTCATGAACGTTGCAAATACATTCTTCGGTTTCTTATTCATTTGGATATATATATATGGTTCTTTTCTTTCGTACTTTGTATTGAGCACTTTTTCTTGTGTTTGGTTCCGTTTGGGGTTTTTTCTTTACTGCGGAGTATTGAATGTTTTGTTCTTGTTCCGCGGGTTTCTTTTTTTTCTCCCCATTTATCCGACGTCTTAGTACACCGGATTGTAACGGATTTAGGTTCTGTTTGTTAATAGTTTTTTCGGAGGTTTATTTTAGTATAAATTTACGGCCTGCATAATTACAGAGTCTATGTAGTTATTATATATATATATATATATATATATATATATATATATATATATATAGTAATACGCGCACTGATTTCGCGGTATCACAGTATAAGTACGGCAAGACATCCGATTGCTTCTAGCCAAGATTGAAACCCGACCGAATTGACATCAGTCGGTGATTCTACCTCTGAGCTATGGGCGTTCGGTAGAGGAAGGCGGACTTTAGCGTGTTACCGAGAGATAATTAATGTGGAGAAACTTGTCAGTTAGCTGAGCAGTCTTATTACAGTTATGCTGACTTCGAAGTTTCGTTAGGGCACTTCACTCTTCAGGGCCGTTTTCTTTTTCTGCTGCAAATGGCCCTAATGAGTGAAGTCATTACAATAATGCCCTTACAAAACTTCGAAGTCAGCAAAACTTAGCTTAGTGATAAACTTCTCCACATTAATTCTATTAACTCTCCATCCTTATTGAACGCTTTATGACAAAAATGTCTGCTTGCTTAAAATGACCTTCCATCAATAAACTACTGAAAAGCACCAATTTCGACAGTAAACATTATTACAATTTAACAATATATATTTATATAGTCATCCGCAGACATATCTGTTTCGCTGTATCACAGCTTATCAGTACGGTTAGACTCCGATTGCTTTTAACCCAGGATTGAAACCCGACCGAATTGGCGTCAGTCGGCGATTCTACCTCTGAGCTATGGGCGTTCGGTAGAAGAAGGCAGTCATTTTAGCGTGTATATTATCATTTTACGCGCCCAATAGCCAGAGTGCTCTAATTTATTTTACTGAATGAGCGATGCGTACATGCCAGAGTAGTTACCATTTTTTAAAGTTTACCATTCCTCCAGAGGTCTCAAGCAGGGTGTGGGAGCGTAAA